>JADMNL010000027.1:259417500-259695000 GCA_016271365.2 Neoceratodus forsteri | reverse complement strand
ATGACCCAGCATAAGCACTATGCACTTCCATGCTGGCAATCTGGGTTAAGCAACAAATGGGGGACATCAGGTCAGGTGGCCAGAGGGCTGGAATAGTGATGTGACATTGCAGAACTACCAGCCACAGGAGGGAAGGAGGCATCCTGGTTCTGGTGCCATAGTAGCCCCTGCGATGGGCTGAGGGAGCTGGTCTTCCCCACAGGGTATTGCTATATGCAACCAAGAAGATCTAAATGGAGGTGCACATCATGTGCCAGAACACTAAGGGATGGGGGAAGGGTAACTGAAATCTATGTGTACTGGTCACCATTAATGATGGTGCTGGTGCCTTCTGGTCCCACCAAATGTAGATGCCTGCCAGTTTAACAACAGTGGGAGTGTTGCATTAGGCTTGGGGCACTGGACATACACTTGAAGCAGGCACCTGGTGGTGGCTGGGGGGGTGTAGACAGTGAAAAGATACAAATGAATATAAACAACTAATCTAACAAGAAGGAAGAGAGGGAAGGAAGAACTTTCTTCCCTAAGAAGCCACCTTCACACGGGCAGACAGGTGATATACATAAAACCTATAGGAAATCATGAGCCAGAACCATCATACACAAGCCCTAGATGAGGGAGGAAAAACAAAAGGCAATGACTCAAGACAGCTTCCCCCTTAACATGGTCAGGCAAGACATCCTGCACTCAGAGCACAGCTGAGAATGGCAATCACCAAGGCAATCAGAATGGGAAAAGGAGCTTTCATTTCATTCTTATTGGTTATACTGGAAAGATATGTGAGCACTGCTGCCCGTTTACACAAGCGTCCAGTTACATACAACAATCATGAGACATTACATGTGCCAAGAAACATTCAACATTCAGCGAGGGTTAAAACAATGGTGCAATAAAAATCAAGACAATATAGACTTAAGGGCAATCTAGGAAACTAGCCTAGGTGAATTAACAATACGACAGGTGATATAAAGCATTCAGTGAGGGTTTAAACAAAATCTTTAATAAACAGTAGTCTTGGTGTTGGAACGTAGATGTATATAATTCAGTGCATCCATATCCCCATAGCAGAAAGGCAAACATGGGGAGAAAAAAATTAAGAGATTCTGCTGGAGAGGCCACAGTCTTGGTGAAAGAGAAAAACTCATTCTGGATACTGGGATTCCGCAGCCGACACCCTATAGGTAATATAAAAGATCAATTAGAAAAAACAGGACTGGTGAAGAACGGGGCATGATGTCCCATGCCAGTACCAAGTAAGGCACACATTCTCATACTTTGAGAGAAAATCTAGCTATGCTTCACCAAGGATGGCATGCTATATATATTAGTATTTTCTCTTTAAGAAAGTTGGATGAAGAAGGCAATATGGATACCAATAGAAAAAAACTCTGGCTCAACCCTGAATGGGAAAAAACAGATATGAAAGGACCAGTCCTGACCAGACATGAGAAAACCATCCCCCTAGGAAACAGGATTCTCTAACACTGCTGGCAAGTGATCACACTGACATGTCCACCAGAGGGTTATGTCATGGTGTCAGTATTTATTACCACACTGGGATTCTAATCCTGGTTTGGGAATGGATACAGAAAAAGAGGAGAGCTGCATATAGCAACAAATGGGGATGCAGCCACCTGGGACAGAGAATAAAGGGAGGTACCCCATCTGGAACATAAAAGGAAATACAAAGATGGTAAATGGAGAAGAGAAATAATTATATTCCTCCAAAACAAAAACATGCTTTTTTTTTTAGTTTCTTTTTGTGTGCCAATGCAGGCCTAAAAGTAACCAACAGGTAAATAAGAAAGGGGTATCAGCCTGTGGATGTCTAACAAAGTTATACAGGAGAAAATGGACACACTGTCCATGTTGCTGAGACTTCAAAGTCACTAGAAAAACTACTCACCGTAGTAATGTTTCTTTTAAAGGGTCCAAAAGTGAGTCAATACAAAACTACATCATCTGAACTCTGAGCTGTTGCTTTAAAGTTTAGAGTGGTGCTGTGGAATCAGAACTCCATTCAAATGTTGTTGTGTGGTGATGCTCCCTCTAGTGCATTAGTTCTCATACCTTGTCATAATGAGCCTCCTCTAGATATGGAAATAATGTTGGGCCTCCCCATAGAAAAATAGCATGCTTTGCATAGTGCATTAGGAATAACGTGAAACTCTGCTGAGCAGCTGGCTTTCATTTTATTCAGCTCATTGTAACCCACCCTTGTAACCATCTCTCTGCGGCAGCCTACTGGCTCCACTATTTTAACTCTCAAACCATTGTTACCCCTTGCTGTAATACCTTCATGGGTTAGACTGCATTATCTATCTGTTACCCTCTATCTGGAATACCTTTCCTACCCGCCTCTGCTTCTCCCCCTCTTATCCTGCTCTTAAGCAATTTCACTCTTGCTCTTAGTAACTCTGATTAACCCTTGTATTTGGGCTGTTCTGCCACCAGTCTAATTGGTCAGTTGTTACTTAACATAGAAACATAGAAGTTGATGGCAGATAAGGACCGCAAGGCCCATCCATTCTGCCCATTTCTTTTTCTACCTTATAAATGTGCCATCGGCCTTTGCTCTGTCAGTGGCCTATCTATTCATAGTCATTTGTATTGCTCTCTTATGCCTATCCCATGCCTGTTTGAAGCCCTGCACTGTATTCATAGCCACCACTTCTTGTGGTAAGCCATTCCATGCATCCACCACCCTTTCTGTGAAAAAGAATTTCCTCACATTCCCCCTTAATCGGCCTCCCTCTAATCTCATGCTGTGTCCTCTTGTCCTGCTATTTCTCCTATATTTAAACATGTTAGACTCTTTCACCTTGTTTATGCCCTTAAGGTGTTTGAATGCCTCGATCTTATCACCTCTCTCCCTCCTTTGCTCAAGGAGTATACATATTGAGCTCCGTTAATCTGTCCTCATATGTCTTCTGATGCAGTCCCTGCACCATCTTGGTTGCCCTTCTCTGGACTGCCTCAATTGGTTAATGTCCTTGTGAAGTGTGGCCTCCAATACTGCACGCAGTACTCCAGATGGGGCCTAACCAGTGTCTTGTACAGAGGGATTATACCTCCCTCTTACGACTTGTGATACCCCTACTAATACACCCTAACACCCCTAGCCTTACCTACTGCTTTAGAGGTCTGCTTGGATGATTTTAGGTCATCAGTGATGATGATGCCCAAGTCTCTTTCTTCCTTTGTGACTGCTAGCAACTCCTCCCAGCCTATAGGTGGCTTCAGGGTTTCTCTTCCTATGTGCATGATTTTGCACTTCTTTGCATTAAATCCCAGTTGCCACTCTTCTGACCATTCTGCTAGTTTATCCAGATCTCTTCTCATTCTGCCCACCCCATCTGGATCATCTACTCTGTTGCAGATCTTGGTGTCATCTGCAAACAGACAAGCCTTACCCTCTAGTCCATCTGCAAGGTCACTAATGAAGATGTTGAAGAGGACTGGCCCCAGGACTGATCCCTGAGGTACCCCACTGAGGTACCTTACTGCTCATTTTTTGTTCATTGTTCCTATTTGTTTGCACTGTTGTTCATTTTGTGTTGCTTAACTGTTTTGCACTTAGCTTTTGAATTCTATTTACTCTCAACCCTTCCAGGGGAACACCTGGAATGAGCCTTGAAGTAGTGTTTCTTTCCTGGTCACTGATTTGTAAATATATACATACATTTACCTGTTATCCTTTTGTAGGTTGCCTCATCCCTTCATACAAAATATCTAAAACAAAATGTAACTACAGTACTTTTTTCAGACTTGCTTGAGCCTCCCCTGGAACAGGCTGGGACCTCCACAGGGAGGCTGACCCCACGTTTTGAGAAACCCTGCTCTAGTGTTCCAACATCAAATTTGTGCCGAAGAGCAGAAGCGAGCAGTATTATCTTGCTAAACTGCAATGCTTATAGTAAGCTAAATCGCAAAAAAACAGACACTTAACATTTTTACATTTGTAAGTAACTATTCCATAAATATTTTAAGACATATTTAAAATATAAAGTGTGTAAACATATTAAAATGCTCAGGCAGAAAAGAGTATTTAAGCCCATATTATATTTTGGAACCTTTTTCTGATTAGGCTCTGGAAGGGAAGATAGGGATGGGATTGTATTGGCTCACTATTGGACTCTTTAGAAGAAACAACATTGCAAGATAACATCCCGATGCTGTTTTATCCCATTTGCCATGTTTCTCAATATTATTTTCACAGCACGATTATTGCCATGATAAAGTGACCTGATACTGCCCAAATCAGTATTGCTGGTTTCTTAAATAACATAATTCTTAAACTGCTAAAGAAAGATTGTAAAATAATTGAGTATTCCTATGTTTTTAATGAAAATAACTTATTTGCCTTAAAGTGGAAACAGCAAAAGAGACTTTTCTCCAGCTCTAGGGAACCGATCTGGAATCGGAGAATACCACTAAAATACCAAAGTTAGACAAAATAACATCTTTAACTAACCCACATATAAAGAAATAAATAAAAAATGACAGGAGTTTTTATAAAATAAATAATGGACTTAGCCAATGGACTTGGAGAAAGCTACAAGACGACTGCTCTCTACAGAGGAGAAAACAAATCTGACATTAGAACACTAGAGGGAGCATCACCACACAACAACATTTGAATGGAGTTCTGATTCCACAGCACCATTTTAAACTCTGGGGCAACATCTCAGAGTGAAACTGCTGCAGTTTTTGTATTGCATCACTATTGGACTCATGTTGTTAGAAGCCCTGGTGCTCGTCTTCTATAAGATAAAGAGAGGGGGATGGCGGGCCGGTGAGTGGGACTCTAGGGAGAAGATATTCTTGAAGATCTATAGTTACAGTAAGTAACTTTCTTATCTTCTAAGAGGCAGTCTTCCCCATAGATCCCCACTCCTTCACAGAGGAGCAAGCTCTTCACATAATGGCAAGGAGTAGGCTCAACCCTGAGGTCACAGGCCTCAGTTATTGCTGGGGAGAACTGAGGTGTGGGGCAACCCAGATTTTCATCATGTGGGATAAGATGGGTAAGTGCTGTCAGTCCTGAGGAGCAGGAGGTGTAGCTGGCCCTGGCAGCTGCTGCCACACCCCCTTGGAAAAAAGTAAATTCCTCCAGAATGCGACACTCAGGGCCTTGTGGCAGGCGATCAGATCTTACCAGAAGAGTCATAGCCAAGATAGCCACCTGAGTCAGATGGCTGATACTACAAAGTAGGAAGTCATCTCAGAGGTGTTGTAAGACACACTTATCTCAGTAGTGTAGCAAATTCCCAGAGGGTCTGGGTGCATGGCGATGTTACAGGGCCCCTCCCCAGTTTTGAATAAACATCAAAATTATAATTTGGGCCCTTCAAAACTCATGGGCCTAGGTACCACTGCACCCCCTGCATCCTTGTAGCTACGCCCCTGACTTATCTGGTGGCATGCTGCTTCCATTCCCAATACCAAGGCCAGACCACGCTCTTTTACTTGCAGACATCTCAGATAACAAGGCACACATCTGAGCCCACAGGTGCCACAGATATACCACCATGTGTACCGCGTGTGATGCTATGGTCTGAGAGAACTTAACTGTAGTGAACATCTTTCCCAAGGTGTTCATCTGCTTGGATTCTTGTGATGTAGGGGTATGGTCTAGTTATATGAATTAGTCTGCTTGCCATTAGAGTCAAGAGAGACATCAAGCCTGGAGAAGTGTCACCAAGATTTCCAGGAGACCCAGAGGGAACTGAGTAGACAACAAGAAGGCTCCTTGTAGCTGTGGTAGTGGAGAAGGACACCTCCAGACTACTGCACTAGCCTCTCTCAGTACATTATGCCAGGGAGGGGTCATGACTGCATCCAACTAGGCACCAACAAGAAGCCCAGCAGTATGACATTTCATTTTCTGTCTACAAGATAGGGCCAATCCAGCACCTTCTGCACCTCCTTCCTGAATTGCTTACAGAGATTACCTTCAGCTGCAGAAGACAGGTGAGAAGAAAAATTGTTGTCCTCTGGAAGGACATCGAGGGAGAGAAGGCTAGAAAACAACCAGCAGCTGGAGCTGGGGAGGTGCCTGGAAGAGTGCCAGGTTTGTCTCCCTCAACCAGCGCGACACATTCTCCATACACTGCTGGAATTGTTGATGGGATACTTGATTCAGAGGCATAAGGATCACAGTGACTCTATCAAAAAGGGGCTAAGGATAAGATAGCAGCCTGGAAGGGGAAGGGCATAAGTGTCTGGATGAACCACAGTATACCTTGTGGCTCACTTGGCTGCTCACCCTAGAGGAGGAGCGGGAAGAGCCCCATAACCAATTGCACCAGCAGTATTGGTGGCTAGTGGGCAGGTGTCTTTGGGGAAGCACCAGGCTGGATGATGACTGGCCGATCTCCAGAAAGCCCTGCTGCAGGGCCCAGTCTAGAACTAGAGATGATGCTAGACTAACGCTAGTGAAAACGCTGACACAGCTGCCAGGTCTACACTAGACCCAGTGTGGCCCACACCGACACTGGCACTGAATATTCCCCAGTGCTGACAATGGCACCAGAGTTGGTGCCAAGGCCCACACTGATGCCAGCACTGACAGCTGCACCAACCCCAACATTGACACCTTGATCAGTATGTACACAGTCGTCATTGTCACCTGAGCAGTCAACACAGGAGTAGTCCAGTACTGAAAGTCATTAGACTGTGGTAGATGCTCCCTTGACTGTCCAGGAGTTGAGGGTCCATCCAACACCACCACCTGAGACTTTGACATGACCCCAGCTCATGGGGTGAGGTAGAGCTCAGTACCTCTATTGATCTGAAGAGCTGAGAGGGAATTAGAGAGAATTTTCTGGGGATGTACCTTGTGACTGCCTGAGTCAAGACATGCCCATGAAAGTGGGAAACAGCCATTCCCACCCAAGTGATCAAATATCCACGGTCCAATAATAGCAGGAGAAACAGGCATTGCAGGCATTCATATTGTGGCTAGGCCCATGGAACTTTAAGCACAATAAATGCCACTCAGCATAGGTGATAACACACCCACAAACCACAATGCCTGGAAAAGTTGCTGCAACAGTTTCTGGGCTTTAACTTTCTTACAGCTGGGCGTAGCAATCAAAAAAAATTGAAAAGAAAGCAAAGCGAGAAGCTGAGGCATCAATGTTCACTCCACATGGTGGGCACTGGATGGCAGAAATGCAGAACTGAGGCTGTTCAGGCACTGTCAGCCATTACTGGATGTAGCACACAGTGTTATGCATGTGCTGATGCCACAGCTGTTGCCTGTACCAGTGTTGTTGCCGGCACTTATACTGTTTGTATAATACTGTTCCTTTGTAAATGTTACTGTGTGTATTTGTCTGTGTGTATATCACTTTGTGTACGTTAGTGTATCTTGTATCTTTTTGCATACTGTGACCACCTCTTAAATGGCTGTGTATAACATCTCAGTGGCATGGTCACGTTTGCACTCATTTCCCCGTTAAACCTTTTTTCACTTTTTGACTGAGAAATGTGCTCTAAAGATTCAGAAAGAATTTAGCTTATACTTCATTTATTATATTGTTGCATGCATTATATGTTTCTATGTTATATGTTTATTTCCCATCATTCTTTAGTGCTGAAGACATGGGGCCAGATTCACAAAACTTTGCCTGGGCACAAACCCAGTTTGCCCAGGGCAAACTGGGCTTTGCCCAGAGGTGGCATTCAGAAAGCCCAGTTTGCCCTTGCAAACTGGGTTTGCACCCAGGCAAAATAATGAGGGGGGATGCAGTGTAATGAGGGTGAGGGGACCTGCATATCCATACAATCCCATTCACTAAGGTTTTGCTCCACACCAGGGCCTTTGAGAAGGGCCTTGCATGGAGCAAATTACCGCAGACAAAAACCTGGTGGTAATCTGTGTAACCCTAATGGTTGGTAGAGGTACTACGGCCCCTCCTCCATCCTCTGATCACCATCCCCAAATAAATAAATAGACCCCCTGGTAGTTTAGTGGTCCCTCCCTCCTCCCTGGTCCCCAATCGCCCACCCGATCTGTGTAAGTATTTTTTCCATAGTGTAATGGTCCCTTACCCCTCCCTTGCCACTGATCACCCACTTGATCTGTTTAAATATTTTTTTCTATAGCGCAGTGGTCTTCCCCACACTGGACCCTGATTGCCCTGCTGATCTGTTTAAATATTTTGTCCACAGTGTAGTGGTCCCTCCCTCATCCCTGGTCACTGATCACCCACCTGATCTGTTTAAATTATTTTTTCCATTGTGTAATGGTTCTCTTCCCCCTTCCTGATCCCCGATCACCCACCCGATCTGTTTAAATATATATTTTTTCTTGGTGTAGTGGTCCCTCCCCCCTCCCCAGTCACTGATTGCTGCCTCGTAGTAGACACATATACTCCCTGGTAATCTGGTGGTCCCTTCCCATCCCCGAACCCCATCCTGTGCAATATGCATCATATAATGATGGTGGTCTAGTGGACCCCCCCATCCCCTACCTTGGCCAGTAGTGTCCCTCCACTCCAGTCCCCCCAACCCGATCCCCAGCCAGTGACCAGCACACCTGCCTCTCACCACCATAGCTGATCGCTGACTGAGCTCTCAGTGACCTCGTACTGCGTACAGTATGGTTTATTGACAGTGACTGACAGTGAGCTGTCAATCACTGTCAGTGAGCTGTACTGTATACAGTACAAACTCACTGAGATCTCAGTCGGTGGCCAGCCGTGATGGTGGGAGGTGGGCTGTGCTGGTTGCTGGCTGGGGATCAGGCGGGGGGGTGAGGTGGAGGGACACTACCAGTCACGGTGGGGGGGTCCACTAGGCCACCACTGTTATGTGTTGCATATTGCATGGGATGGGGTTCAGGGATGGGGAGGGACCACTAGACTACCAGGTAATATATGTGTCTACTATAAGGCAGCGATCGGTGACAGGGAGGGAGGAGAGACCACTACACCGTGGAAAAATATTTAAACAGATTGGGTGGGCGATCAGGATCAGGGAGGGGGGGGAGGGACCATCACACTATCAAAAAAGAATTTAAATAGATTGGGTGGGTGATAGGGGACCAGGGAGGGTGAGGGACACTACACCGCCAGGGATGTGGGTGTCTGCTCTTGATCGGGGCTGGGGGAGCACGCAACATTTGCCACAGGCCATGCAAATGGGCCCATAATGGGCATGCAAATGGCCAGTTAGCACCATGCATGCCCACTTGGCTCATTTGCATGGCTGCCTTAGTGAATGCCAACTTAGAGTACTGGTGCTATGCTTGTGGGGATATTCACTCGGCTGGGAGTCGGGATTGCGCCAGTGGGGAAAGAGGCAGTGGTATAGGTGTTACTGCTTCTTCTATCCAGACCTGTTCTCAGTCAGCACCATTCACTAACCGTCTGTGAATAGTGGGTTTTGTGACCTGGGCAATCACAAGGTGCCATGCAAACATCTGTGTGGCACTTCGCATTTTTTAGTGAATCCTGGCCATGGTATGGAAACAGGATCCACGTCTCAGACTTCATCTCATCCTCCCTCTGCTGGACTCAGGATAATTCTCAGTTTGTGACATCACAATCTGTTGCTTTGGATATGACTATAATCTCACAAACAAAAAATTATGACTTCAGCAAAGAAAAAAAGAGGATGAGATGAAGTCTGTGACAAGAAAAAATCCTGTTTTCAGGCAGGTCCTAAGTTAATAAAAATGAGGGGACATATATAGAGAAATAATTAGATATAAACTGAAATGTTTCTGAATAGTTTTAAGAGTTCCCAGGATACTGGAAACGTGTTTTAGGGAGGCTGCATATGTGCCCCGATTTCCAATTACATTTAAAAAATATGGTAAAACACGGTTTCTGTACCGTTTAAAGAGCTGCTGACATCTCAAGAGGCAGTTTGAAAAAAAATCTTTTTGTTTACAATTCAGTGTGATTTTTCACTTATTTTCTGTATCCTAACTCCACCTTTCTTTTGAACTAGGCAGTCTACTTTTAACATCATTACAAGCAGAGGATTATGATGTCAGCTGTGAACATGCATCCAGAGCAGATGGAGTCTAGAGGACAGAGATCATGTTTTCATGGTAATGTACATAATTGTAAGGAAAGTAAGGGAAGCAAAACACAAATAATATATGCACTATGAGAGGAACTGTTTAAAAGAAAAAAATTACTCACCGCAGTAATCTTCTTTCTTCCAATGGGTCCTTTAGCATCAGTAACTTTAGCAGTCAGCTGACTAGGTGCAACTGCCCCGGAGGTATGCCTTTAAGAGAAATTTAAATGAGCTTCGGACAATAGCCAATCAAACACCAGGAGGGGGAGTGAGCTGAGTGAGAGCTGCCTGAAGGCTTCAGAATTTTTTCGAAGGAAAATCAGGGCACGTGTCTTTCTTTCGGATGAGATATTAAACCGAGGTCCCATCTGCCTGGATTGGTGATAGTTCAGGTGGATGTTAAAGATCCCATGACACTTATCGAAAAGAGCAGGGGAATTTCCCCAGTGTCCTGGCCAAATTTCCCTCATTCTCTAAAAACACCACCAACAGCTTAATCTGGTTCAAGGTCAGTTGGCATTCATCTGTATCCCCCTCCCCCGGTTCGTGCCTGAAAATAGGCAGGATTTGTCTAGTGCACTTACCCGGTCAACAAAAAAAAAAACTAAACTAAACTAAATGCCCTAAAAAAGAATCAACCAAATTCCAAAAACATGCAAATGTCCACAAAAGTGGAACTAGAAAACACAAGTTAAAAACTCCTCAATAAGAAATTCCACATATGGTAAGAGACGTGATACAGAGCCCTTCTTCGATAGGTGAACCAGGGAGGAAGGGTGGGAGCTTACTGATGCTAAAGGACACCCTGGAAGAAAGAAGATTACTGAGGTGAGTAATTTTTTCTTCTTACTCCAGGAGTCCTTTAGCATCAGTAACTTTTACAGGTTACCGAGCAGTACCAAGTGGGAGGTGGGCAGGGAACCTACTTAGGAAAGAGGCTCTGCAGAACTGCCCTCCCAAATTTGGCATCAGATCTGGTCTGCACATCCAGACTGTAGTGTTTCATGAAGGTGTACAAAGATTTCCAGGTAGCTGCTTTGCAGATGTCCAAGAGGGGAATGTCCCTTGCTGCTGCGAGCGAGGTTGCCTGGTGGAAAGGGCCCTGAGCCCCACTGGAGGTTGGTGACCAGCTTTCTCATAGCAGAATCTAATACAAGAGACTTGCCAACAGAAATAATTGTCTTGGTAGCTGGTCTTCTGTCTACATCCTTGTAGGTAAGGAACAACTAGTGGAAGAGCCTCTAGACTGTCTAGTATGCTCTAGGTAGTAAAAGATGGCTCTTTTGACCACCAAGCTGTGGAGTGTTTGCTCCCCTGGAGTGTATTTCTTAGCAAAGAAGACAGGCAGGGTAATGGACTGGTTCAAGTGGAACTCTGAAACCACCTTTGGCAAAAATCTCCTATTTGTCCTGAGCTCAACTTTGTTATGAGGGATGATGTAATTTGGCTCAGTGCAAAGGGCCTGTAGCTCTGAAATCCTCCTGGTAGAGGTGATAGCTACCAGGAAGACTGTCTTCAAAGTTGCAAACTTGATGTGAGCAGTGGATGTAGGCTCAAAGGGTGGCTTCATGAGCCTGTCTATGCAAAGGTTCAGACTGACTGGAGGCTGTAGGTGCGAGAGGCCTTTGAAAAACTGTTTAAATATGGTGTGGGAAAAAACAGATTTTGTCTTTCCCGCCGAAAGATAGGTCGACATTGCCACCAGGTGTAGCTTGAGGGAAGATGGTTTCAAGCCTGATGCCTGTAAGTGTACCAGGTAGTCTAGCAGCTGAGGGTCTGAAGTTGAAAGGGGTTCGACCTTTTTGCTCTTGCACCAGAGGTAAAACCTTTTCCATTTGGCTGCATAAGTCTTCAGTTTTTTAGCCATCCTCAGTATCTTAAGGACCTGTTCGGAGTAATGCAAGGATGGAAACTCTGACTCCTCAAGAACCAGGCCTCGAGGTGAAGAGGGTGTATGTCTGGATCATATTGCACTCCTGTCTGAGGGAGGGTCAGCAGGGAGTGATTTAGACACAGGCAAATGGGCCTGCTGCAGGACACTGAGAGAAGGCGAGGGTACCAGGCTTACCTGGGCCAATCTGGAGCCACCAGGATCATTGATGCAGGCTGTTGTCTTGTCTGAGTTTCAGAAATACCCTGAGAATCAGGGAAAAAGGAGGGAAGCATATAGGGACCTCCCTGGCCAGACCAGGATCAAGGCATCCAGAGGAAGTGGTCCCAGGACTGGGGCCTGCAACAGAACTGAGGAAACTGGAAGTTGAGGAAACAGGCAAACAGACTAACCTCCGGGGTGCCCAACCACCTGAACACTGTGGCTAGTACTTGTTTGTTCAGGGTCCATTCACTCTGGCCTTGACTGATGCAACTTAGAGCATCTGCCAGAGTATTGTGTTCACCTGGGAGGAGAATAACTGAAAGAATGACTCCCAGGGAAAGGCAAGAGACTGGATTTATAGAACCTGTGAACAGAGTACTCCTGATCTGATCCACCCTGTTTGTTTGCGAAAAACATTGCAGTGGTGCCTGTTCGACTTTGTACAGTCTGTCCTTTTATGAAAGGAGCAAATACTTTGAGCTAGAAAGATTGCTCTGAGTTCCAAAAAAATTATGTGTAACTGTGACTCTTGTAGAGTCAAGGTACTACTTACTGAGGCACTGTCCATATGTGCTCCCTACCACAGGAGGGAGGAGTCTGTGGAACTGCTCCGTCAGAGGTCTCAGCTCTGAAAAATTATTGCTTTCTGAGACCAGCAAGCTAAAAGGAAGCTTGCGGGTGTCGCTTCTTGTATCTGAACCCTGGGACCACTGAAGGCATTCAAGGCATGTGTCCCAATAGCCTGAGGAAATGTTAAAGTTACATGATTTTCTCAGGACTGCATCATATACTGACCCAGAGAAGATTAATGATTTAAACCCAGTCAAGCAACTGCTGGCTGATCTCGCTGTCCCTGCCAATGAGGGACAACCAGAATTCTCACCTGCAGAAAGAAGGAATATCCTTCCTGGATGCTGGGAGGGTCCCAGGTGAGACTTTGTTTAGATTTATCTGGGAACCTCAAGACTCCAGACTGAGCCCTGTAAGGGAACAAGAACTCCTTGGCCTGTCAAGGAGACTTTGGCACTATCAGCAAATCGACAACTTGGGTGTAGCTAGATGCGCCTAGGCTCCTGAGGTGTGCTGCTACCACTGCTAAGCCCTTTGTAAAGACTCTTGGGGTTGAGGAAGGCCTAAAGGCTGCAGTGAGCCCACACCTGAGAACCTGTGAGACCTCATTATGGGTATATGGAAAAAAGGGGCCCTTTAGGACCAGGGAGGCTAGCCAGTCTCCCTACTGTAAGGACTGTATGATTGGTAACAGAGTGACCATCTTGAATTTGGGTATTAACAGCTTGTTAGGTCGCCACTCCCCAGTTGTCTTTTTGTGTCAGAAAATACCTGGAGTAGGTGCCCTTTCTTCTTTTTGTGGCTCTCCACCATTCGAAAAGCTAGAAGGTTTTTGCCTCCCACTCCAACAGCAACACCTGTGTTGGGGATAGAGGCTTAGACACCTGGGTACACATGAGGTCTGCCCACACTAACATCAGGGCTTAGACTGCGAAGCTGCTGGCTGGGTAGAGGTGGCCACCTTTGGCACCTTCTGCCCCTCCCTCTGAAAGCACCCCTGTACTGAGAGATGGGGGTAGCTGGTAAAATAACCTCTGCCCCTAATGTCCTTAGGAGTAAATTCCATGGGGCATGAGGCCTTGTTGCAGTCAGATGTTCTGGAATCGAACAGTATGATTAGATCACAGGGAAAGTCCATGGCATTAAACTGGGAGTCTGAGGGTAGACCAGTAGTTCTAAGTCAGACAAAGCACCTCAGAGAGATGGCATGAGCCCTGGCTCTGGAGGTGGCATCCTTGTTCTCATCTGCCCTGTGGAATTGGTACTACATAACTTCTGGGGCAGGTTTGCCGTATCCAGCGGCTGCTGCACCATAGAACCAGGACAAAGTTCCACAGTGCCTTTTTTTTATTTTTTTTGGATATTTGGCCGTAAAAGCCAAGTAGGAAACAATTTTGACAAGCATCTGTGGTTAGCTATGAAATCGATTTTCTGGAGTCCTTGTCCGGCGGTAGGGAGGACAAGGAGACCCCAGCTTTCTCGAAAGCTGCCTGTTGCACTATACTCACATGGGTGGGATGTACAGACAGGCACTCAGCATTGTTGTTAACAATTGATATAATTATGTATTTATTTACGAACATTTCCAGACTGCTCGTAAACCTCTGCCACAGAAGTGGGGGTTTGAAGCAGTTTCCAGGTATTTTTATTTATATTTTTCATTATAGCTAGGCACAACCAGACTTTTAGGAGGTGGAACACCTTTCAACTCCCTATAATCTTTTTTTATCCTCATCCTCACCTTGGATGGACTCCTCAGAAGGGAGGTCCAGGGCATCCAATATGATTTGGATAAATGAAAGCATAGAGGGGGAATCCTCCTGGATAGCTGCGGAAGCTCCAAGAAGAGAGAGTGGATACAAAAGGTTCTAGGCCCTCTAAAGTCATGTCAGGGGCATCATAAAAATACTCATATCATCTGTATCACCCTCACAGTCTCTGGAGCGAGAACTGTGGAAGAGTGTTAGCCCCTGTAAGCAAGGGCACCATAAAATTATTTATCATCAACTGTATCACCTTACAGTCAGTGGAAAAGAGAACTGTGGAAAAGTGCATACTTGCCCCAGTAAATAAAGGACCCATCTTCTGTAGGGTCTGAAACAATTGCCATGCTTTTTCCATATCTTGCACAGATGGACGATCCTGTGCAGACTTTGGCTGTAAGTGTTTTGTTCTTTCTGTATGCTTTAAGCTGCCTGTTGTCTCACTGTTGGCTTTCCCAGGAGCAATGGGAGCATTTTTGTCTTGACAGCGTTTCTTTTTAGCCACTTCATCAGCGGCTTGATCAAGCTTCCTTTTTTCATCACTTTTATTATTTTTTTAATTTGTGAGGAACTTCATCTTTGGAAGATTTCTTTTTTGGCTGGGATCTGGTGGGTTCCTCAGCACCTCTGCTTAAATTTTTATTATTAGTACTTTTAGATGGCCCCTATTTGGAAACATTTGATTTATCCTCAGCCATAATAATCAAAGGTCTGTCTGCTATATAGCCAATTTAAGCAAAGCAAATCAGTCCTGGACCTAATGAACCAAGTGCAGGTTTCTGTGAAATGCCACCAGCCAGTCCTGCCCCAGTTAATTAACTCTGTCTATTGTAAGTGCCCTTTTTTTGTGGTTGTAGTACTGGGATCTATACCAGTGCCAATCTTAACAGAAAACCCAATAAAACTTGTCAGCTGCTACAGGTTGCTGTTGTATGGTGTCTGGCCAGTCCTGTGACAGAAGATACCATAGGTTCAGTTTCTTTATAAATAATTGGTTTTCTTGTTAATTGCCAATCCTGAGAGAAACCCTCAGGCACTGTTGAGGTTTGAATTCCAAAGGAGTGCCTTGAGGTAAAAAACAAAACAACTGTGCCTAATTCGATGGTTCCTTCAAGAATTAGGTCAAAAAAGGAAGGAACCATTGAAGTTATGCAGCCATGGTAAAATTCATGAAGGAAATGAGCAGTTGTGGTAAAAATAAGGTACAAACAGCGCGGATCCACTAAAAAATAAAATTTAGTGCAGCGCTAACGAAAATGCAAAACTTCCATTCAGCACACTATAGAGAATGAAAAATTAGGAAAACTTTACCCAGATGAGCACTAGGAGGCTGTCAACAAGGAAAGTTGAGAGGCACCACGGGGCAATGTTGCTCAGTCCAGTGGAGGAAAAACTTCTGAAGCCTTCAGGCAGCTCTCACTCAGCTCACTCCTCCTCCTGGTTTTTGAATGGCTATTGCCCAAAACTCATTTAAATTTCTCTTAAAGGCATACCTCCGGGACAGTTGCACCTAGCCAGCTAACTGCTAAAGTTACTGATGCTAAAGGACTCCTGGGGTAAGAAAAATGAAGTTTCTTCAAAGTGACTCTTGTGAGGTCAAAGGATGTTTAAAGCAGCAGTATTTGTTAGTCCGGAAAAACATGTAATCTTATAGTGATTATTTTAGCAATTAAATGTTTCTGACATTATTAGATCAACTGCTACCATAGTTTTATTTCTCACTGGTATTTTTTAAAATAGCTTTAATTATTGATGTTATCATTAATGACTCAGGTCATTAAAGATGGCTGCCACCAGCAATTTAAAAAAAAAATCATATCCCTTCAGATTATGTTTTGGCTTTACATGCTGTAGTCACACTATGGATGTATAAAGATCATGCTAGCACACATGCTTGATTATAAACAATACCACACTACACTGAGATGTTCAATTTATTCATAGTGGGAGTGGCTAGAGAGCAGTTATGTTTAAAAATGTAAAAACTCGTATCTCAGCGCAGGAATGAAACACAATGAAAAGAAAAATGGATATATTGACCTTTTTGCCAGACGTACAATACTAATAACAAAACGGAACTTGACAATGTGGGCATTAAAGATGATTGATCCATTCAGTCTACTCAGTGTTACCCTACTCCTTGCTCTATTGCCCAAATGGGGTTACCAGCCTTGCCTCCCCCTCGCTCCCAGCCTCACTGCCACCCCACTGAGTAACTATTAAGTTCTTTACTCTGTGCCAGCCATGCTTGAACCCATTATTGTTTTTTGTGCCCACCACCCCTGCAGGGTAAACTGTTTTGCAGCTCACCCACTCTCTTCATAAAGTAAAACGTTCTCACAACCCTCGTGAATCTCCCCTTTCTGTATGATGAAATTATTTTCCACTAATAAATACTGCTGCTATAAAGAGAACATGACAAACATAATATTTACACACAGTTTGGCTTATAGTTTCACATTTTTCTATAATCCTGAAATTGTCCACCACCAGCTCTCTGAACACATAGGTAAATACAACCTGCTGTGCCCTCACCAACACAGGTTCCGGAAGCACCACAGCACTACATCAGCCTTGGCCCACTTTACCAATCACATCCTCAGGAACATGGATTCGGTGAACACCACTGGTGCTGTATTTGTAGACCTGACCTAGGCTTTTGACTTTGTCGACCAAACCCTTCTCCATGCTAAACTCCTACACCTTGATTGCTCCACTGGGACATCGGCGTGGCTCTGGAGCCGTCTCTCGGGCAGATCCCAATCTGTTTACATCGGTACAGCCACCTCCCCAGCCATGCTAGTTTCCACTTGAGTGCCCCAGGGCTCCACCCTGGGCCCTCTGCCGTTTTCCCTCTTTATAAATTCCCTACCTGCCAAAGGCCTGTCCTGTGAGGCCCTACTGTATGCTGATGATTTGCTCTTATATCACAGTGACAAGTCCTTAACAAATCTATCCACCACACTTACCCATAACTACGGGGGAAGCCCACAAATGGTTTCTGTCCAACAGGCTCTTATTCAATGAGAAAAAAAAACTTAAAGCAATGCTACTCGGGTCCAAACCTTACCTTGCTAATATCATCAAATCTAATTCCTCCCTCACAGTACTTACACCCAAAGCCCCCCCCCCCCCACAGAATATTCCCTGCTTTAAATACCTGGGCGTTACCCTAGACCCCTCCCTTCCATTCACAGAGCACATAAACAACACTGTACGAAGGGTCAATCAGAAACTAGGGTCTGGCTTTAGACTCAAACACTACCTGACCTTTGAGGCATGCCTAGACATTGCCCAAGGCAACCTTCTCCCCCTATTAGATTATTGTTCCCCTGTGTCATCGAGGCACGGACCAGGAAGCATAGGGAAAACCCAGAAGCAGTTGTAAAATTCCACAAAACTGTTTATTTGTAGTTGCAGTAACAAAATAAAATAAACCTGTTCAAAATAACTATGTATAGAAGCAAAATAAAATCTTTCTTGTA
This sequence comes from Neoceratodus forsteri, assembly GCA_016271365.2. Taxonomy (NCBI): domain Eukaryota; kingdom Metazoa; phylum Chordata; order Ceratodontiformes; family Ceratodontidae; genus Neoceratodus; species Neoceratodus forsteri. The sequence goes on along the minus strand of JADMNL010000027.1, from coordinate 259,677,049 downwards.
AAAATTTCTTGTTCTTCCAAAACAAACCTCTATACCTAAGCAATTGCATGTATTTTTAAATTAGCTGAGATAGATACGCAAGGAAGAAAAACAGACAGCAAGAGAAAACTGAGACAGTGAGAGGCAAAGAACTGCAAGCCTGTCGGGTTGATCAAGTCCAAAGTCTCATAGGAAAATTTGGTTGCGCAACCAGACAGAGAAGAGACAGAAAGAAAAAATTACTCACCTTAGTAATGTTGTTTCTTCTAATGCAGTCTTGCTATATTATGACATATGCAGTGAGTCCCAACCTTCAAACTGCTCCGGAGGTGAAAGAGTTAACTTTCCATGCCAGGCATGGAACGCTGAGCTCGAGCTCGGTTGAAAACTCTGTCTGTTGTTCTTCAAACTCAAACTGTCAGATCTTTACGAGCTAAACTCACTAAGGTCCTATGTGGAAGCTGTAAACCTACACTAGTCAACTGGCTACTAGATATAAGAATACATTTTTGGTCCCAAAACAAAGACTCAAGTCAGGAGACCCAAAAAACGAAAAACAACACCCCGTCACCCCAAAAAGGGAGGGATGAAAATAACAAGGTGGGCATCTACTAAGTGCCAACACTGCACTGCCCACCCACATCCCAAAAACAGAGGTTCTGAGAGGGGCAGGCAGGGGGGAGGTCATAATATAGCAAGACTCCATTAGAAGAAACAACATTACTAAGGTGAGTAATTTTTCTTCAAACATGAAAGTCTTGCTATATTATATCATATGCAGACTGCACAGCAGTACCTCCATTGAGGAGGGACAGAACCTACTTAGAAATAATAGGCTACTGAAGCACAGTTGTGTTAAACCGAGCATCACTCCAGACTGGATGTCCAGGGAGTAATGCTTGGTAAAAGTGTGAACTGTTTTCCAGGTAGCTGCTTGACAAATCTCTAGAATGGGATGTCCCTGGCAGCAGCCAGGAAGCAGCTGTACCTCTGGTAGAGTGAGCCCTCAGGCCTGAGGGAGGAACCTACCAGTTTTTCATAACAGAATTGGATGCAAGAGACAATCCACCTGGCAGCGGATCTTTAGTAGGCAGGTTTCCCTTACCAACCTCACCATAAGTGAGGAACAGTTGAGGGAGTCAAACCTGTGACCCTTAGTGCGCTCAATGTAGTAACTAAGGGTTCTCTTCACATCTAAGCTGTGTAGCCTCCTCTCGCCAGAGGAGGAATGGTCAGTGAAGTACACTGGAAGAGATATAGATTGATTAAGGTGGAAATCTGAAACCACCTTAGGCAAGAACTTCCTGTTAGTCCAGAGGACCACCTTATCTCTATGAAAGGAGATAAATCAGGCTCCACTGACAAAGCTTGTAATTCACTTATGCGCTGGCAGAAGTGATGGCTACCAGAAACACAGTCTTCCAAGTCAAATACTTAAGCTCTGCTGAAGACAAGGGCTCAAAGGGAGGTTGCATAAGCTGAGCAATGCAAACATTAAGATCCCAGGCAGGGCAGGGTCCCTGAATGGAGGGTTAGTGAAGCTATCCCTTAAAAACTTAGAGAATATAGGATGAGCTGAAAGAGAAGAGGGTTTACCTGCTGAAATAAAAGCAGACACAGCTGCCAAATGCACCTTTAGGGTAGCTGGTCTCAGCCCCAAAGTGTTTAAATGGACCACATAATCCAGGACTGTGGGTAATTCAGCAGATTCTGGGGAAATATGCTTCCCAGAGCGCCATATGGAAAACCTCTTCCATTTGGAATTGTAAGTAGCCCTGGTGGAAGGCTTCCTAGAAGCCTTCAATATATCCATATACACCTTGGGAGAGGTGTAGATCAGCAAACTCTAACTCTTCAAGAGCCAGGTCTTGAGATTGAGAGATTTGAGGTTCGGGTACCAAACCCTTCCCTGAGCACAGGTTAACAGATTGTGATTCCTGGGAAGACACAGGGGGAAGATGGACTGCTAAGGACAGTAGGAGTGGATACCAGGGTTGTCTGACACAATCTGGAGCAATCAGAATCACTTTGCAGGATTGAGATCTGATTTTGACTTCACTTTGAACAGGAGAGGGAAAAGGGGGGGAAAAGCATAGAGAAACTTCCCTTCCCAATTGAAAACTAAGGCATCCAGAGGGACTGAGCCCAACAATGGGGGCCTGCACCAAAAAAGGGGAAGTTGGTGATTGTCTGGGGCTGCAAAAAGATCTATCTGCGGGGTGCCTTATCTGGCAAATATTACCTCCAGGACCAAGGGATCCAGTGACCATTCGTGATGGCCCTGGGAAATCCTGCTGAGAGGCATCTGCCAGGACATTGTCCTTGCCTGGGAGGTGAACTGCCATAAGGGAGGTGTTCAGGGAGTAAGTCAGAGACCACAACTTCATTGCTTTGGTGCACAAGGCCGTAGACCGAGTGCCTCCTTGCTTGTTGATGTACCACATTGTGGTGGTGTTGTCTGTTCTGACCTGTACAACTTTGTTCTGAACAGATTTGGAAAAAGCTTGAAGTGCTAGAAAAACTGCTCTGAGCTCCAACAGGTTGATGTGGAGCAGAGATTCCTGAAGGGACCACAATCCCTGGGTAGTGAGGCCGCCCATGTGAGCTCCCCACCCCAAGAGGGATGCATCTGTAGTAAGATTAAAGAGTGAGACTGAGTGACAAAGGGAACCCCTTGTCTCAGATTGCTCTGATCCTGCCACCACTGTAGGGCTTGGATCAGGGTTCGAGTTACTGGGATCAACTTGGTTAGATGGTCCTTTCTTTGAAACCAAAAGGCTCTCAAATGGAACCGGATGTCCCTCATCTGAAATCTTGCTCCTTGTACTACTGCTGTAGAAGCAGCCATGTGCCCCAGGAGCTGTAGAAAATGCCTTGCTGGTCGAGAGACCTGCAGGGTGAATGAGGAGGCCAGAGAGACCAGGGTCCTTGCCCTGTCCAAAGGACGGAAGGCTCTGGCTTCCTCTGTATTCAGCTCTGCGCCTATGAAGGTGAGAAGCTGGACAGGCTCTAGAACTGACTTTGGAAGATTCAGAAGGAAACCTAGAGAGGTAAGCAGTTGCTGAGTTATCTGAATATGTAACTTGACTTGGTCTGGAGATTGGCCTACTATGAGCCAGTCGTCCAGGTAAGGGAAGATGGCAATTTTTTACCTTCTTATGTAGGCAACTGCTACTGCCAGGCATTTTGTGAATACCCTTGGAGCAGAGGTGAGGCCAAAGGGCATTGCTTTGAACTGGTAATGGCCTGAGGGCAGCTGCGAACCTAGTGCTATGATGGGAGCTTCTGATGAGAATATGGAAGTAGGCATCCTTGAGGTCCAGGGACGCTAGCCAGTCCCCTGGCCTTAGAGAGGGTAGAATAATTCCCAGAGTCACCATTTTGAATTTTGGTTTTAAAAGGTGCTTGTTTAAGTATCTGAGATCCAGGATGGGCCGCCATTCTCCTGTCTTTTTTGGGGTAAGGAAGTACCTGGAGTACAATCCTTTGCCCTGGTATAGGGGTGGAACCCTTTCCATGGCTCTGAGAGCCAGGAGGCAAGAGACTTCTGCCTCTAGGGCAAGTGCCTCTGGTGGATTTGCAGGTGGAAAGGATCTGGTTCTCATCTTTGGAAATTTTTTGAAGCTGAGGACCAGTTCCTGGCTTACTACTTCCAGGACCCACTTGTCTGATGTCAGAGACTTCCAGTCCTGGACAAAGTAAGCCAGCCTGCCCCCTACAGGTAGTTGAGAATCGGCCCTGGCCACCCCATCAGGGTGCCTGCTTGGCAGGGGCTTTAGGCTGAGGGGTGGAAGCAGGCCTGCTTGTACCCCGTCTGCCTCTCCCTCTAAATAACCCCTGGGCGTGAAGCAGAAGAGGAGGCCTGGGCTTGGTAAAAGGCCTATGAAAAGGCCTGCCCCTGCCCCTGGAAGGCTGCCTTTGAGGTGGCCTGCCTTTCCTTGGCCTGTGCACTCCTATAGGTGGTCCTATACTCATCCATTTCTTCATGTAGTTCTCTGTCTGCTCCCCAAACAGAGAATTACCCACAACAGGAAAAATCCATGGCCTTAGTCTGGGTATCCTGTGACAGGCTAGTACATCTGAGCCAAGCCATTCTGCAAGTACCACAGATGTAGCCATGACTCTTGATGACACATCATTAGAGTCCACTGCAGCATGGAATTGCACCTTCCGATGCCTCAATACCATCAGCAGCCACCTGCTCCAGCTCCTTGGCAAGCTGGCCAGGGACCTGTTTTGCTAGAGCCATAACAGTATCCCATCTGGATTTCTGGTATCTAGCAACATAAGCAATATAATTTGCCTGTCTGAGTCCCAAGGATGCTGCCATGTACTGTTTCTTTGCCATGGCATCAATCCTCCTGGAGTCCTTGTCAGGGGTGTGTGAAGCCAAGGGAATATTTGCCTTGTCACAGGCTGCAGCCTGCATTACCCCAACATGGCTGCATTGTTGTGTAAGGAACTCCGTATCAGAGCCTGACAATGTGTATCTCTTGTCCATTCTCTTATCCACAGGAGGTATAGTATGAGGAGTTTTTAGAATTTTTACTGTTTCCCAAAGGTTTATGCAAAGGAATAGACAGTCTCCTAGACTCTGGGATATCCATCATTTCCACATAGTCAGGCTCCTCTTGATCATCCACAGCTTCCTCCATAGGGAGCTGGAGGGTTTCAACCACTTTTTATAAAATATAAAATGAGAAGGGACTCAGAAAGCCTAGGAGGAGACACTTCTGAAGGTCTGTCTGGGGAGATGTCCGGTTCAATGGGCACATCAGACTTTCAAATCCACATTCACTCTCCTCATACTCCTCTTCCCCTCCTCCGGTTCATAAAATTCTTCTAAATCGTACTCTTGAACCGGTGGAACCGGCCGAACCGTACGCTTATCTGATGGTGCCGGTTCGGTCGGAACCGGGGAAAGCGACTGGACAATTTTAATCGCTTTGGCTATTTCTTCAGCGGTTGGAGAGGAAAGTTTTGGCTCCACACCAGCTGATTTCCTAGTCCTTTTTGCTGGAACCAACTCCTCCAAGTCGGCTCTCCTTTTGCCCGAGGAAGTCTCGCCCTGGTCAGAGGGCACTCCCTCCGGTTCGGTTGGAACCGAACTGGGCTGGCCATCCGGTTCAGCGGACTTTTTGGCCTCCCTTTCCCTGAGCCTACCAACTCTCTTTTCCAGGGTAGCTGCAGGAAAATTTTTGCAAATCTGGCAGTCTGCATTGAGGTGGTCAAACCCCAGACAATAAACACAGGTGGTGTGGGGGTCAGCCTTAGCAAAGACTTCCCCACAGACACTGCAGTGTTGAAACCCAGTGGGCCCGGTTTTTCTTTTGGGTTTCTCAGACATAATGCCAGCCTAACCAAACTTACCCGTTTATGGCAATCCGCCAGGTAAGACCCTCTTATCGGTTCCCAACCGTGTCATGGGTCATGGAAAAAAGCGTAATAAAATCCATTTTTTTTAGAACCGATAAGAACCGGTAACCACACTCTAAAGGACAGATTAATGTAGTTTAAACAACCTGATCGGTTCAAACCGAACCAATAAACCGTTTACAAGTTCCACACAGAAGAAATAAATGCAAAACTTATTTAGTACTCACAAATACCACGGACAAAGCTTGAACCAACCGGTTGCGGTTTAAAGTCAGTCAAAAAACTGAGAAAATAATACTTTAACCGACAAAATGAACCGAGCAGAAGGAGAAATCTCCGGAGCGACTGTTCAGTGAGGCGGAGTAAAGAATCTGACAGTTTGAGTTTGAAGAACAACAGACAGGGTTTTCAACCGAGCTCGAGCTCAGCGTTCCATGCCTGGCATGGAAAGTTAACTCTTTCACCTCCGGAGCAGTTCAAAGATTGGGACTCACTGCATACGTCATAGTATAGCAAGACTTCATGTTGTTTGAAAGGAAAGAACAGATCCTTGCATTTAATCACTTTCTCCAAAACAAATGAGACATGGTCCTATTCTACCCTGTCATGCCCTGTTTACTCCCATGTTTCCTCCTCTCTGTGCACCAGACTTACCACTGTCTATAACAGCATTCTCACTAATTGTTAAATTGAATGACTGTTTTAAAATTATTATGGTTTACGCTGTCATTTTATACAGTACTAACTGCCTTAGTTCTAAACCCCCTCAAATTTCCTGGAAGCCTGGAAAGACAGGCCCACAAAGACTAAGTGTAATAATAATAATAACAATATTAATAATAATAATAATAATAATAATAATAATTATAGTAAGAACTTCCTTAACACCAAAAAAGGCCTTCAACTGGTGACATAACATATGAAAGAATACCCCTGCATGTCAGAATCACCTGAAAAGGGGGGGGTGGGAAACAGTGATACTGAACACAATGACAAAATATGTGCCAGAGTGTGGCACAGATACCCCTGCCCTGAGAACACAGTGTTTTTAGGAGTGCAGAGGCTACTGGTTCTAAAAGAGGAGGCAGGGTAGGAAGTTATGAGTACCTGAGTATCACTGGGAAGAAACAAGATTTCTATGGTAAGTAATTTCTTCTTCTAACCCCAGTAATACTCAGGTATTCCCAACTTTATGCAGACTACTAAGCAGTACCTTTGGAGGTGGGCACAGAACCTACTTTGGAAACAAACTCTGCAGACTGCTGTGCCAAACCTGGCATCACCTCTGGACTGAATATCCAGACTGTAATGCTTTGTAAAGGTGTGTACTGTTTTCCAGGTAGCTGCTTTACAGATGTCTACCAGGGAAACATCCCCAGCAGTTGCTATGGTAGTAGCAGTGCCCCTTGTGGAAAGGGCCCTCAACCCTGCTGAGGGCTCTTTTCCAACCTTAGAGTAACAAAACTGGATACGCTGTACTATCCAGTGGGAAACTGAACTTTTTGATGCTGGATTACCTTTTCCCACATCCTCATAGGTCTGGAACAGCTGTTTTCTCTCTCCTGCCTATGTCCTTTCACAGAACTAGAGTGTTCAGTGAAAACGACAGGTAAGGTAATGGTTTGATTCAAATGGAAATCAGAAACCACTTTAGGGAGAAACTTTCTATTTGTTCTCAGGACCACTTTGACTCTGTGGAATGAACTGCAGTCCTGTTCAATGCAGAGAAACTGGAGCTCATTGATTCTTCTGGCAGAAGTCATTACCACAAGGAAAACAGTTTTTCATGTGACATGTTTCACATGGGCTGAAGACATAGGCTCAAAAAGGGGAACCCATGAACCTAGCTATAAACACCTTTAGGTCCCATGCTGGCACCGGTACCCTGTGAGGGAGGGTGCAAATGGGCCAGGCCTTAAAAGAACCTTTTGAAGATAAGTCTGAGGCCAGGAAAACATTCTGTCCAATTGAAATGTAAGCAGATGCTGTGGCCATGTGGACCTTTAAGGTACTGGAGTGCTAGCCCAGTGAATGCAAATAGGTAAGAAGGTCCAGCACAGCTGGGACACCAGCCTGTGCTGGTATTACTCCCATGGTTGAACACCAAAAAGAAAACCCTTTTTCCATTTTTCAGCATAGGTTTTCTTAGTGGATGGCTTCCTTTAACCTCTTAAAATGTCCAAGACACTTTCAAAAGGATGCAAGCCTGCGTATTCTAGATTCTCAAGAGCCATGCTTTTAGCCTGAGTGACTTGAGGTTCAGGTACAAGAACCTCCCCTGGTTGGAGTTCAGTAGATTGTGCCACTGAAGGTGTATTGGTTCGGCCACAGACATGGAGAGTAGCATAGAGTACCATGGCTGCCTGGTGCTATCAAGATCATTGATGCTGACTGGGACCTGAGCTTGAACAATGCTCTGTACACCAGTGGGAATGAAGGAAGGAAAAGCATACAGGTGCTTCCCTGACCAATTCAGAGCCAGAGCATCCAGGGGGATTGTTCCCAGATCTGGTGGTCTGCCATAGTACTATGGCAGGTGGTGGTTCTAGTGGGATGCAAACGCATCTACCTCTGGGGTGCCCCACCTCCTGAAGATCCCTTGCCCCACCTGACTGATCAAGGCCCATTCGTGATGGGCCTGGTTGATTTGAGTCAGGGTATCTGCCAAGGTATTGTCTTTGCCTGGCAGATGAATAGCCTGCAGGGGAACCCCCATGGAGCATGCTAGACTCCATATTTTCATGACTTCTGTGCAGGGAGGGCTTGATCTTGTCCCTCCCTGCTTGTTTATGTAGTACATTGTGGTGGTATTGTCTGTTCTGACCTGTACCACCTTCCATTGTACTAGTTGTGTGAAAGCATTTAGTGCCAGTAACACTGCTCTTAGCTCCAGCAGGTTTATGTGCAGGAGTGACTCTGCACTTCACAATGTTCCCTGGGTGGTGTGAACTCCCAGATGGCCTCCCACACCAGTAGAGATGCATCTGTTGTCAGAACAACTGATGGGGACTCTTGCTGAAAAGGAATCCCTTCCCTTAGGTTGGTTACCTCTTTCCACCATTGGAGGGCCTGTAACAATGTTTTTTGTTACTAGAATTAGTTTTGAGAGAGGATCCTTTCAAACAACATGAAGTCTTGCTGTATTCTGACTAATGCAGTTAACCCCAGCACTCAAACTGCCCGGAGAGTAGAGGGTTAATTTCTATGCAGCGCATAGAACGTCGAGCTCAAGCTCAGTTCAAACCTCTGTCTGCTGCACTTTGAAGCACAACCATCAGATTCTTACGAAATAGTACTAACTAACTACCTACTATGTGGAAACTGTAAAATTTTTACTAGTCAAATGGCAACCAAATATTTTGGATCCCCAAAAGACTCAAGTCAAGAAATCCAAAATCAAAAACCAGGTAGTGAACAACATAAGACTGTTAAATTAATAACTCACTCCCCATCTCTAAAAGGAGGGAGTACTCAAATGCACCTCTGGGGTGCAACACTGCACCTGCCAGCCCACTTCCCAAAAAGAGGGGAGGCAGGGAGGGAGGGAGGGAGGGGGTGAGAATATAGCAAGAATCCATTAGAAGAAACATAATTACTAAGGTGAATAATTTTTTTCTTCAAACAACATGAAGTCTTGCTGTATTCTGACTATTGCAGACTACCAAGCAGTACCTCCATGGAGGAGGGAATCGAACCTACCTTGGGAATAGGCTCTGCAGTACTGCTGTACCAAACTGAGCATCACTCCTAGCCTGGATGTCCAGGGAGTAATGCTTGGTAAATGTATGGACTGTTTTCCAGGTGGCTGCTTTACATATCTCTAGTAAAGGGGTGATTTTCCAACCACCAGCCAGTTGCAAAAATCCTACAATACTTTCACACAGGCAATGAATTCATTTTATGAGTCATTTTGAAACAAGAAATTTAATTTTAGAGGTGCCAGGGATTGAACCCAGGACCTCATACATGCAAAGTATGTACTCTACCACTGAGCTACATTCTCCCTATTCTAAGTATTGGAAAACTGTGATGTATCTATGTATCTATGTACCTTGTCTTCAAAGGTGTGCCACAACCACTGCCAAGCACTTTGTGAACACTCTTGGAGCTGAAGTAAGACAGGAAAGAAAGGTTGAAAACTGGTAGTGACCTGACGGAAGTCTGAACCTGAGGTACTTTCTGTGAGACTCCCTTATGGGGATGTGGAAATAAGCATCCTTTAAGTCCTGTGATGCCAACCATTCCCCTTTTTGGAGTGCTGACAGAATCAGTGACAAAGTTACCATTTTGAACTTTGGCTTTGTTAAGTGCCTGTTTAGTACCCTGAAGTCTAAGATAGACCGCCACTCCCCATTTTCTGTGTGGTACCTTTTTCTGCACTAGGACAGGCTCCACTGCCTTTGACAGTAACAGGTTTTGAACCTCTTTTTCCAGGAGTTTTCTCTCTACATTTGCAGATGGTTTGAAAACTTTTGTTTTTAATGCTGGAAGGAATTTCAATTCAGAGACAATCCCTGACCCACTACATCCAGGGCCACTTGTCTGTGGTGATTTTTCTTTTTGCTAAGACTGGAAAAAGCGAGTCAGCCTGCCTCCCACAGACAGTGGGGAGGTGGCCTGGGGAGACACATCAGGGTGTCTGCTTTGCTCGAGGCTGGGCTTGGGACTAGGAACCATGCCTGGAACCCCTTATGCCCCTGTTCCTGAAGTGCCCCTGCTGTGGGTACTGCTGATACTGAGGCACAGCCATGGCATGGCATGGGCAGACTAGGTGAGTTGTATAGCCCTTATCTGCCAACAGATTCTATGTTTCTAAGTCTATGATAAAAAAGACTTGCTGTGAAATTATCTGCCTCTGCCTTCCCTTCCATAGGTGTTAGTGGACGGGGAAGCCCTTTCTTTTGCAGAATTGCTACTGTAGGTGGTTTTGTATTCATCCACCTTTTTCATGTAAGCCTTTATCTCTTCTTCAAAGAGGGAATTACCCTCGACTGGGAAATCCATAGCTTTGGTTTGGGTATCCTGAGTGAGGTTTGTGACTCACAGCCAGGCAAACCTCCTCTGAACCATAGTATTTGTCCTCCATCTGGCAGCAGTGTCATTAGAGTCAGCAGCCATATGAACTAATATTTGGCTGCTCCCAAACCAAATCTAGCTGTTTCAGCTAGATTATCCGATGGAGGAGTCTGGGCTTTGACTGCCATAGCAAGGACAGACTGCCATAGTGACTTTTGGTATTGAGCAGCATAGGCTTGAAAGTGTGCCTGCCTGATGGCCAAGGAAGCTGATAGATATCCCTTTTTTGCCATATTGTCAATTTTTCTGGACTCCTTGTTAGGAGGATGGGATGCCAGAGGCATCTTTGCCTTGTCACAGGCTGTCACTTGTACCACTCCTTGGTGGACAGGATGGGAGAATAAAAATTCAGCTCCCTCCCAGTCCAGCTGATATTTCTTATCCAGCCTCTTATCAAGAGAGGGGACAAAGCTTGGAGTTTGTAAGATCTTTAAAGTATCTTTCTTGAAGAATTTATTCACAGGAAGGAGATGCTTTCTAGTGGGTGTCAGCCCACTCATTTCTCACAAATGTGAAATGTGAGGAATAATCATCATCAGATGCTCTGTGGGTAGTGCCAAACTCCTGTTTAGTGGAGACCTCAGATCCAATAGGTTTCCCTTCCTCCATTTTATCATAATTACCATATGCTTCCTCTTAAATAACAGAAAGACTGAGCAGAGGAGACAGACTGCTTGCAGGGGTCTGCTGCTGAGAGGCAGACAACCCTTGTAAGCCTGAATGACCTTAAAGGCCTGTGCAATTTCTGCAGAAGTTGGCAGGCTTTATAGCAGGCACAGAAGACCCTTAATGCTGTCCCGCAGGGGGTTCTGTGTGCTTAGTGTTCTTTGATTTCTTTGAGGAAACCAGGGAGTCAGCTGGTTCAGCAAGCCTCTTAGGAACTGCTTGTATACCCATCTCAGGGGTAGCAGTCACAGTAGTAGCTGTGATTTCACCCACAGTAATTTAGGGTGTCACGGATCAGAGCTCAAGGGACCATTAGGTGGTGACAGTTTTCTCTTTAGCCTTAGCCAGGCATTTTCCAATAGTTGTCTAAGGACATGTATTGCAGATTTCACTCTGCTTTTAAATGTTCATGCCCAGGCAGACAAAACAAAAAAATGTTTGCCTTAGCAGAATTTCACCACACTCAATACATGGTTTGAAACCAGGATCACCAGTTATTCTTCTCGGTTAACATTCTCAATATAAAACCAATAAAAGTTGCAACCGCTACAAAATGTGTTACTTTAAAGTTTATTTAGCTGTTGCGGTCAGTTCCGGAACCGATGGGAAACCAATTGGGAACCTGGAACTGAGGTAAAAGTGAACCGAGGCGATCGGCTCAGAAACCGGCATTAGCGGTTCTTAAAACAAATTAAATTTAATAAAACCAAATATAACTAATGGAGTTTTTTAGTCAGAAAACTCCGATAAATCTAAAATAAACCTCGGTTTACCCCCCGGTTTTACTGAACCAGGAGAAACCAAGAAAACTTACAATTTAAACACTAAAACTACGGTTTAACTTAAAATTACAAAATGTAAATGGCAGCAAATGAAATGTAAAGAATGCTTATATATATTTTATAAGTTTTCTCATGTCAGAACAAGATGATGAGGAGAGGATCTCCAAGCATCTAATCTTTACAGACAGAGAGATAAATCTGAGGAGTTTAGAACCAAGGCAATTACTAAAAGGCAACATTTGAAAAAGTGGCTCATGCAAAAGATTCCATAATTTGCATATGTTCCATCTCTCCAGGCAGTTCTATCTTAAAGGGACACTGCATAAAGTTAGGAATACCAGAGTATTACTGGGATTAGAAATGATTTTAATGTCTCCATCAGTAGATTATGACATCAGGTATTGACATGCACAGGAGCAGCTGAAGTAAAAAAGGCAAGGATCTTGGACCCTATGCACGAACAGGCAGGAATTATGCACCGGAGGCACGTATCCCACCAGCATAGCTCCATGATCCCGGATAGGCGCAAGGTGCGTGGTATTCACAACCGCATGCACCCACGGGGCACCTGTCCATGGCCACGCCCTCTCCAGTGCAGGACCACAGAGGGGGCTGGGGGTGGTGTGGGGATCCAGCGGGCATCCAATTGGATGCCCATCCTGGTCCCATTGTGGATCCCTTATCGTGGAGTGCGGGTCCAGGTGTGTGACTAGTGACTGCAGGCACCCAGACCCATGCAGCCATACCCCATCCTCATAGTTTGGGAGCATCCCCACCGCATGTCTGCCCCAGCCCCGTGAAAGCCAAGGCATACCCCCTTTAACAGTACGGTCCACGTAAAGCAAGATAGTGTGTTTTTTATTGTACGGCACCCAGAGCCTCTAGGAGTGGATGCCTAGAAAAATAAAATTTGCCTTGCCTTGCTTTATGTTTGTTGGGCCGCATGCTTAACAGAGGTCAAGGCTTACATATGTGTGTGTGGGGGGCTGTTCGGGTCACAGTGACTGGACAGACAGCCGCACAGCAGAGGTACGGTTCCACAGCTGGACACATTGGTTTCTGTATCAGGGGTCAACCTTAACCTTTTTTTGCACTAGCCAGCAGGGCAAGTGGATTCAAAATTGCACTAGCCTGCAGATAGTTGCACTAGCTCTCAATTATAATGGCAAATTTTGATCACTTATACAGGAAGCAATGCAAGCCAAGAAATACTGATTATTGCACATTTATCCAGCTCCTACATTGCTTCCAACTCCTCAGCAGAAAAAAAAGACTGCAATGCCATCACACAGAGTGAGCCCCCCCCACTGTTTTGTACAATGGCCTCCTCTCTTCTGCTCCCCACCACCACCACCAAACCAGAGGACATCACAACAGCAAATGTTCAGTCAAGCAGTCCTAGCTCTGCACACACAATTGCTGACATCATCATGCACCTCACCACACTGTCACCACCACCCACAGGGCAATGAACAGAGTCAGGCAGAGGAAGACACTCTCAGCCCCCACCCTATTGTCAACTAGTGACCTCTACTTCTGGAAGTTTTTGTACAGTCTCAAGTGAGCCAGCAGCACATCTAAGATTTCTTTGGGGTGGGGGCTACACAAACCTAAGGAGCTTGGGAAAGAGAAAACTGACATTTTTATTTTAAAAGTATAGATTTTGCCTGCCCAGTGGTGCTGAGGGCTGAGTCGCTGGACGCCTTACCTCAAGGCACACCGGCAACCTGGGTTTCAGAATAAGCCCGGGCCGTTAGAGGTTGCCAATGGGGGGGGAGGGCAGAGCTGGATGGAGCTGCCGACAGGCAAGCTCTCTTCTCCAGGGAGGTATTAGGGCTTCCTCTGGCTGATGGCTGCCACCTGGTGGAGGCTGGGGACAGCACGGGCCTGAGGAGCCAGGTGCTAGGCCTGGGGTGGGAGGAAAGGGGGTGTTACTGGGGCCATGGGAGTAAAAGCCAGCGGCAGGATGTTGACCGACTGCCTGCATACTCCACTCCTGTGCCGGGCATAAGGTAAATCCCGGTAATTCCAGGTGACGGGGCAGGCAAAGAAACTTAAATAATTTAAAAAAAGCATTGATTTTAATATGCTGTGCCTCAACAACAGATTTTTTCTTTAACACTGTCCTTTTTATCAGCCCAGGGAAAATAGTACACAGGCATAATGCTATACTATCTCTATATAGGATGATCTATGTACCCCAGGAATGCCTATTTTAAGGTTTCAAATTATGTATTTTATTAAGGTTTGTTTTTGTACCATACATGATCCATAGCTTTGTTTTTAGGATGAAAGGACATGCTGGGTGGGATATGAGTGGGACTGTATGGATAGTGATGGCTGGCATGGTCCATTTAGAAGAGCTGGGGAACCCCTACACTTGCCAGTAATGGCAGCTATGGATCTGTGAATGGTCATTTCAGAGTCTGGTCTGCAGTGGTGTCCAGGGAAAGAACAGAGTTGAGATCTGGAGGGGAGAGAGAAGTCATGGTGAGGCTGGGATAAAACCCACTACCTGCAGGGCCGACCTTCTGTACTTTGTTGCATTTTGTCACTGAAATGTTGGATACAGATTCTCAAAATGTAGAGAAATGAGAGACACTGGTCTTAATAGTATAGGACAAATTGTCGGACAGAGAAACATTCAGAAAACTGGAAGCTAGTGACTTAACAGCACTCTATTCTTGATCACACCCTGGGCACTAGCCGAAAGTCCTAACAGTGGAGTGATAATGACTCACATTGAGTTTTTTGTGGGATCCCACTTTTGAACTGCCAGGTAACTGCAGCTGTTAATGAGCTGTTAATCACACTAGGCCATCTGGAACACAGAGAGATCAGCATGAGGACTAGTACCTGCTAAAGTAGAGACTTTTTTTAACTTCATTAACAGCCATGAAAACCTGCACTAGTCAAGACGGACAAGTACAGAGTTATCTGCACTAGCTCTGGTCAATTTGCATTAGTGTTGGGGCTAGTAAAACAGTATTAAGATCGACCCCTGTTCTGTATGGACACTCACCCGATCAGCTGCCCTAGCTTTACCCAACAAGTTAGTGGGCTGGGGCAGCATAGAGGGACATTTCCCGATTCCACCACAGCCAGCTGGTGAAGTCCGTGGGGGCACGCAGTGGGTTACAGCAGGGTCCTGGCTGCCATAACCTGTACCCCTCCCATGCCTGGCACTACACGCCTTTGTGAATGGCATGTAGTGCAGGCATGCCCCGACACACCCCTGCCTGCCCCAGGCATCTTGCTGGCCATGTGGCCAGGGGATCAGGTGCGTAACCGCCTTGCACATGAGTTGTGAATGCCACACAGAGTCCGTGGGACCCCGCTGTGCAGCATTGCCTAGGCAACTTTTTTTTGTGTGCGTAGCCCCCCATATTTTCAGACAAAGATCCTTAGTAATAGAGAATACATTAATATAAAAATAGGATATACAGGAAATACAATCAAAACTATCTATGATTTCTAAAGTTTTCTCATGGGAATCATAGCTAGGATCTAAAAAAGGCACTCATTTTGAAAGCACTTCCATGGTCAACATGGAAACCCATTTTGCACATTCCAAGTAATTCTGCACATTCTGAAAATGTTACTCACAGATTGTCTCAAAACCATAAAATGCAACTTTTGAGAAAACTTACAAAACAGATAAATCATCCATTATAAAACTTTTCTTTTATCCCAAAGTACTGTCTCCATGATTCTCCAAGCTTTGAGCAAGCACTGGAAGAGAATGCATGTATTATTGTTTCTGAACTCTGATTATGGAGTCATCATTTATATGCACAGCATGAAACAGTATACAATACCTTTTCTTCTTTCACTGTCACCATAGGGCCCCGCAGTAGGAAGTTCTTTAGACAGTACAGGTCTGTCACAACGTGTTCTTTTTTATAGTCACATTCAATGACATTTGCCCATGGCTTCCCCTGGGTACTGTATGTAGCAACTAATCCAAATGAAAAGGAAATTAATATTTTAACGACAGCAACATTCCAATCTCTTACTTTAATGTCTGTTAAATGTGTGATATCATGTAGGGCTAGCACTCTTTACTCTCTTCTCTATCATCACCACAAAATCTTTGACATCTTCCCACCTGCAATATGACATAGAAACATATAATTTGTTGGCAGAAAAGGACCACTTGGCCAACACAGTCTTCCCAAATGGTCCCTGCCTAGTATGTTTCCACAGATCCTAGCTGGTCTCTGGCTACCCTCCCTCCTCCCTGCCCATTTCCTAATACTCCCCATGCATTTCCCATGCATGTTTGAAGCCACCTACTGTTTTCTCCACCACCGCTTCCTCTGGCAGTTTATTTCAAACATCCACCACTCTTTCCTCACATCCCTCTTAAATGTCCCCCAGCATCATCGCATGCCTTCTGGTTCTGGTGCTGTTCCTCATTTAAAAGATACTCCTCTCCCATTGAGGTACTTGTATCCCTATCATGCCCCCTCTCACTCTCCTGTCTTCTAAGGTATACTTGGCGAGATCCACTTTCTCCTCGTAAGGCTTTTGGTGCAACCTCTGCACCATTTTAGCTGACCTCCTGTGGACTGCCTATATTCTTTCTGAGGCACAAACTCCAGAATCGGACACAATACTCCAGGTGGGATCTAACCAGCAAGTGATATAGTGGCATGCCATCTCCCTGCTCCTGTTGGAGATACCGCACTCTATGAATCCTAGCATCCTACTGACCCTACCCACTGCTCTGTCACTTTGAGGTCATCACAAAAGATAACCCCAAGGTCCCTTTCCTGCTCAGTGACTGACAGTGCCTCTCCCCCCATCCTATACTCACTGGATTGCTATGTCCTATGTGCAAGGTTTTTGCACTTTTTGGCATCGAACCCCAACTGCCATGCTCTTGACCACTCCTCAAGTTTCCCAATATCCCTACACTTTTTTCCACCCCTTCATTATTGTTCACCCTATTACTGATTTTGGTATCATCTGTAAAAAAAAAAAACACGCATACCTTCCCTTACAGTTCGTCTGCATGTCACTTATGAGGACAGTTTCATATGATGTAAATGCATTCTGTAAAACTCCTAAAGGGGACACAATATATTTTGTGATGTGCACCTCATAGTGCAGTGCACAATTTTTTAATTCCAGTGGAATAGAATTCTGCAGAATGTCTGAAAATCTCAAAGAATTCCATCGGTGGTGAAATTCCAAAATTTCAAAAGCAGATTTTTTTGGGGGGGAATTACTAATCTGCAGTTTACATAACCCATGGAATCTTTTTATGCAATCTACAGAAAATTATTCAGCATTTTATGTAATCTGTGGAAAGATATTAAGCAGTTTACTAAAAATGCTTTTCGGAATTTCACGGAATTCAAAATGAAATTCTGAAAAGGATTTCAGAAGTGGAAACGCTGTTCTGCACAAATTCCAGCAGTGGAGTTCCACATTCTGCTCAACCCTAGCAATGGCTTGCAATGTTCCTATTTTTAGAAATCTTAGTCATGACACCACAGGATCCATATGTAACCATACCTGAAAAAAAGTTAAAGAGCTAGAGTACTGCCAGAAAATAATATTAACTTTCAGAAGTTGTGAACTATTACTTCTTATCTCTGAAATATTTTTTTTCTTTTTCCATTTGCTGATTAGAAGATATTCTACATGAGAGTACTTGGTGCGACGTGTGGAACAGTACTCTGCCTGGGGGCTGACATAGCTAGTTCTATTCCTCCTCATACATAGATTTAAAAAGTCCACAACTGCACCCCACACAAGGATAGACATAAGGGCTCAGCTATTCAAACTGCACCATTTTGTGGCGCAAGCCCCTGCGCTGCTCAAAACAGTTGCGCAGGGGTGTGGCCAGGGCGATATTCAACGGAGTTGCGCTATGGCGCAACTTCTTTGGATATCACCCCTAGCCACACCTACTGTGCATATGCGAGTGGAACCGCGCCAGCCAAGTGGTCAGAATGGAGCATTGAGATGCGGTGGTGCAAGTTCCATTGCGCCATGCACAGCACCTGCGATATTTAAAGGGTGACATGCAAATGGGGCCATAATTTATGCAAGGCACACGGGGGGCCATTTGCATCTGATTACGGCCCCATTTGCATGCCATTAGCATGCAGGTGCGCTGATACCCGATGACTTGCGCCTAGCACCCTGCCAGGCAGCAGCCGTCGGGACTGATGCCCCCTGCAGCCTGATCGCATTACGTCCCGTAAGGGACAATGCATGTCTCCAATCCCTGGTGGTCCAGTGGACTGCAAGTAGCCCGATCACGGGCATAACAGTAGTCTCCCCCCAGTAGCCCGATCACGTGCAGAAGTGTACCCCCCACCCCCCGAGTAGCCCGATCATGGGCATCAGACCTCCCCCCTCCCCAAAGTCCAATATCCCTGGTGGTCCAGTGGACCGTGAGTAGCCCGATTGCGGGCGGCATTCCTCACCCTACAGATTTCGCAGTCTGACTTGAGGTGGTCAAATCCCAGACAATAAACACAGATGAGGCAGGGGTCAGCCTTAGCAAAGGCCTCCCCACACTCAGTACAGTGTTGAAACCCAGTGGGACCAGTTTTCGTCTTGGGTTTCTCAGACATGGCAACCTAACAAAGTACCCTATTGCAGCTTTCAAGCCAGGTAATACAATAACCAATCAGTTACAAACCGTGTCATGGGCTTTTTAAAAGAACCGGCAAAAAAAACTTGGTTCTTTTGAAATTGATCAGTACCAGAACACCATTATAATCCCAGAAATAAATTTAAACAGAAAGGGTTGGTTCCAAACCGACTGACCGGAAAGAAACCAAAGAAAAGAACAATTTCCAGCTTTTTCACAGAATAAAACACAGTCACTACCTACCTATCTACACACTACCTGTACCGTAGACAGAGGCTGGAAATCCGAAAATAACAAAAAATTATACTTTCCTGTTAGGCTGAGTAAAGAATCTGACGGTTACACTGAGAAGTACCACAGACAAGGTTTGAAAACCGACCTCGAGCTCAACATTCTATGCTTCTGCATAGAGTTAACTCTTTCCTCTCTGGGGCAGTTCAAGTGCTGGGGCTAACTGCATTATGTCTGAATATAGCAAGACTTCATGTTGTTTGAATTTTCTCCGAGTCTTACCCAAGACTGACTGTTCACCAAAATTGGAATAGTTTACATCCAAGAGATAGCAATCTACTGAAAACATCAACTGACACATTAATGGGTGTGGATTTGAACCGAGATGGGAGATTCTTTTCTTTAAAAATAATAAATAATGTCATCTATGTTCTATTTCTCAATTTCCCTCTCACTTTCAAGCAACTCTGGTAAATATTCTCCATTCATGGATCTTTCTTGAACCATAACAAGAATTGCGATGCCTTGAAGGTACACAAATGCAGATTAAAATTTGGACAGTTTAGTCCACTGCATGGAATAACAGCAGATAATCTGCTTTACCCTATTTTGGGTGTTTTACCCCCCCCTTAAATACAGAAATTATACCTTGGATTTGCTTAAATGCAGTTTTGAACAGAATGATAACTATACTTTGAATGTAATTTATTTTGGGGAGTATACTCATTTCTTTTATGTTGTTATGATCCCAAGCCAAAATTGGAAGTTCTGTCCACCTTGCCAGATCTGTGGTGATATCTGACCACATACTATCAATATTTGTTTTCCTTATGGCACAAATAGACTAGTGGGGAGTTTAATTCCTATAGAAGTCAATAATCTCTTTTCCAAAAGTTCCATTGGGAGAATGCAGTCTTAAATGTTTCTATTTGTTTAAAGGTAATGATATTCTCTTTGAGACATTTAATTTATATTCAGGAATTTTAACATATGCATTTATGGCACCTGAAACAGCAGGAATGGATTTGTTGGGATCACTGGGATACAGTAAATTGTAATCTGCATGCACAGATGCTTCGTAGTCCACATCACCAACCCTGGTGCCAGGGACTGTGTTATTTTGTTATATCATAATTGAGAACTCTAGGTAGAGATTAAATAAGAGAGGAGAGAGCAGACATTGCTGTCCAGTTCTGCATTTTCGATTAAATCCACCAGTAATACTGTATGTCCATTACAAATAACGGTGGCAGAAAGGGTACTACACAAAGTTTTAATGCAAGAGAAAAATATCTTGGGAACATAAGCAGGAGGCTGGTAAGGACAGAAGTCTGGGTTATATTCTGTTTTAACTGAAATATTTGAATAGTTTTGTACGTGAAATTAGTTCTATGTGTTAAAAATTATTACCTTGAGTTAGAACTGTAACTTGGGCTGTGGTATTGTAACTTTTGAGGCTTGGGAACACTTGTTTGGCAGTGATAATTAGAGTGAAATTTAAATGTGTTGTTTGCCTGGTGTTCTTAAACACTGAAAAGCCACTGGAGGTTGGGATTGAAGGGCTGAGTATTTCTGTTTGGGACTGAAATTTGAAGCAACAGGAACTGGTGGGCCTGTGACATCATACGGTACCTGATGTCTGCATACACACACTGTTAGTGGGACTGGACACACACTGGACTGTATGTGTTTGTGAGAATTGGGAACTTTATTGGTGGAGTTGAAACTGGGTTTGTAAATAACTGCAGTCAGTATAGAGAGGAACTGTATTCCAGGGGAAAGGGACTGAGGAAAAAGGGGGTGTGCCATTATAATCAGAGGGGGATTATCAGGGTGGCCATATTCCACCATGGCAGGCATCTTCGGAAGGGTTGTAGGTGGCACAGGCTGTGGGATGGCAATAATTCTCAATTGGGCCTGGAGAGAGGGAGGCTGCCCACTCTGTAGACAGCTATCTTGTATCAGGAGTGAGGTATATTGGTTAAGGAGTAAGCTGGGAGCTGGGGTGTGTCCAAGGATAAGGGGTGTGGATATGGGCAGCAGAAGGGGGGCTGAGGGAGGCTGGGGCAGCGCTCTGAAATTACAGGACGTTATGTTACAGCAAGCAGGAGGGTGATATTAGGGACAGAGGACCCTTAGATAGGGATTTTGACACTAAGGGAAGGCGTGCAGGGGTGAACATTCTGAATACAAAGAGAGTGGAGGAAGAGTCAGGAGGGGCTGTTGTGGGAAGCCTAAAACAGCAGACTGTGGGAAGGAGCTCCTAAGGTGAACAGAGCAAGAGGGAAGAAGAGGGGCAGTTTAGAGGTGCAGTCAGGGGAAACTCGGGTTACTTGATGGAGGCTGACATAGAGTGTCACAATAAATTTGAGCTGCTAAGCAACCTAGAGGGGGAGGAAGGGGTTGGTGGAAATAAGAAAACTTATACAGAGGCCGGGGGAAGGGAGTCGGATACCCATAGGGCATCACAGACCGGCAGTGAAAAGGATAGAAATAGTCCCAGAGGGAGAAGGGGAAACATAAATGTTGAGTAAATGGGGGTGATGCAACATATCACAGACATGAGGGAGGAGAGCATGACTGGAGAGAAACTGGGAGACAAGGAGGTAGGAGAGGAGCCCCCCTTCAGCAGGGGGGTCAGTACCAAGGATGGGGCCCTAGCTAAAGGGGACCCACAGAGAGCCTCTGGAAGCAGGGGCACTGTTACAAGGGGGAAGGGTGGTGGTGTGGGGGAAAGGGAAACCATCAGGGCCAGGATAAATGGTTTGGATAAGAGAGGGTTAAAGGGGACACCTATTCAGAGGGGGTTTGAGTTAAGTGGGCAAAATAACGAGGGAGGCAGAAATGGGAGGGTGACAAGAGGGTCTCTAATAAGGCAGGAGGACTCCCATGGAATTGAGATCACAAATAAAGGGGGGGTGGGGGGCTGAGAGGGCATAGTGGAGGTAACCATAAGGATGATGGTGGTGTTAAGGTTCTGTTATTGGGAGACTCGATGATTAGGGGTATCCAGTGGGAGGGACAGGGGGGTGGATGCCATAGCCAGGTGAAGGTAGTGAGTATCTCTGGGTTGACAGTGCACAGAGCAAAGTTCATGGTGTATGAAATGGTTAGGGATTGTGGAGGGAAACTGAATTTCCTGGTGCATTTGGCAACTAACGATCTAGAGGGAAACAGCATTTTGGAAATCCAAGCAAGGTTCCAAGAACTTGCCAGAGTCTGTCGGGATAATGGATGCAACATTTCCTTTTCAGAGATATTGCCAGTACCAAAGGCCTCAGTGGAGAAAAAAATGAAGCTCACAGAGGTTAATGACTGGCTATGGAAGTGGGGTGAAGAGAGTGGGTTGGGGGTGTTAGGAAACTGGAAAGGAGTTTGGGAGGATAAGGGACTATATGCCAAGGACAGGCTTCATCTTGCCCCATTAGGGAAGGAAGTCCTTAAACAGGGGATGGCCAACTACATTCAAGAAAGTTGGGGTTTAAACTTTTGAGGGGGGAAGGGATAAGGGAGGCTGACCAGAAGCCCTCTCCTCCAGATGAGGGAGTAGCCTTCAAGCCCAAGGGGAAGGGAAATAGACTGGGGTGGAGGTTTCAGGAGGAGCAGAGGGAGGATGGAAGTATAAGGAATCTGGGTGGGGTTCGACAAAGAGGATCAGGGATAAGGGTGGGGTTGGTGTTAGTAAATGCCAGGAGCTTGGAAACAAGTTGCCAGGTTCCAGAGCCATGCTGTTCAGGAGGTGGATGTGGCGGCAGTCACTGAGACATGGGCCAACAAAAACCATGACTGGGACCTAAACGTGCGGGGGTACACTATGCTTAGGAAGGAAAGAAAGGAGGGCAGAGGGGGTGGAGTGGCTATGTTCATTAGAGATGACATAGAAATTGCTAGGGTAGAAGAGGCAGAGGGAAACATGGAGGCCTTATGGGTCACCTTATGATCCCCAGCAGGAGATAAAGTCAAGCTGGGTGTAATATATAGGCCCCCTGGGATGAGTGATGTTCTAGAGGATGGTTTGCTGGACAACATCATTGTCCAGTGTGGACCAAAAGGGGAAGGAGTGGTGTTGATGGGGGACCTTAATGTGCCAGGTACAAACTGGGGAACCATGTCCTCTAAGGTGGCCAAGGAGCAGAGGCTGCTGGACGGCTTCCAGGATGTGTTCTTAACACAGCATGTGATGGAGTCCACAAGAGAGGGGCATGTCCTGGACGTGGTTCTGGCAGATGGGGATCTGGTAAGGGACCTGGTTGTACAGGACCCCTGACTGGGAACGACCACAATACTGTCTGGTTTCAAATAAGCATGGGGGGAAGGGGATCTAGGACACTGGCAGTGGACTTTAGGGGGGCAGGCTTTGTGGGCATGGGAAATATTCTCAAGGATCACTTGAAGGGGATTACATCAATGACAAGTGTGGAAAGGAGATGGGAGGTCATAAAACTGGGACTTCATGAGGCAGTCAGGATCTGCGCTAAGTTGAAACGTAAGGGAGCAAGGTCACATAAACCATGCTGGTGGTCCAGTGAGGTACAGGTAGCAGTCAGAGAAAAGAAGGCGCCTACAAAATATAAAACAACAAGAGGGATAGGGATAAGGAAATGTACCATCTTGCATCTAGAAAAGTCACCGGATGGTGAGGGAGCAAAGTCCAGTAAAGCAGCAGCTGGCACAGGGATACATGGAGGAAAAGGGTTCTTCTGGTACATTGGGAGGCGGAGGAGAAAAACTAAGGGCCATCTCAGCAGATTGAGATCAGAAGGAGGGAGGGTGGGTGGAAGAGGCGAGGGACCAGGCAGAGGTATTTAATGAGTACTTTGCCTCTGTGTTCACTAGGGTGAGGGATGGGATATCTACAAAGCAAGGCACAAAGGGGATAGAAGCAGCAGTGAGTGGGATCACGGGAGCAACAGAAATGGAGCAAGAGGGAGGGAGAGGTACCCCAGGGGTGTCACATCTGGATAAGGATAAAAAGGCCAGTAAGGTGGAGGGGACGGATGATGCTATCTCCGCCAAAAGGGTGTGGTTATCCCTCAAGGCCCTAAAGAAAGACAAATCTCCTGGGCCAGATGGCATTCATCCAAGAGTACTATGGGAATTGGCGGACATACTGGCTGCTCCCTGGTGGAGCTCTTCAACAGGTCACTTGAGACAGGG
Source organism: Neoceratodus forsteri (assembly GCA_016271365.2). Lineage (NCBI taxonomy): Eukaryota > Metazoa > Chordata > Ceratodontiformes > Ceratodontidae > Neoceratodus > Neoceratodus forsteri. The sequence goes on along the minus strand of JADMNL010000027.1, from coordinate 259,653,169 downwards.
AGGGTACCTAGGGATTGGCAAGAGGCACATGTGGTGCCAATCCATAAAGGGGGGTTGAGGGAAGTACCAGGTAACTATAGACCCATCAGTTTGACCTCAGTAGTGGGAAAATTAATGGAGAGTATACTAAAGGAACAATTGGGGTGTACTTGGAGGAGGTAGGAGGTCTGGATAGTCGGCAACATGGGTTTATGCCAGGTAGATCATGTCAAATCTTGTGGAGTTCTATGAATGGGTAACATCAGAACTGGACAGGGGAAAGCCTGTGGGTGTATTATTCTTGGACTTCAGCAAGGTGTTTGACTCTGTCCCCCACAATGGTCTGGTGGAGAAACTGATGGGGTTAGAAGTAGGCCCTTTGATGGCCAGATGGATTGAAAACTGGCTAGCTGGATGCACCCAGAGAGTAGTGGTCTGTGGGGAGCTCTCGAACCCTAGAGATGTTGGTAGTGGGGTACCGCAGGGTTCGGTCCTGGGTCCGATCCTGTTTAATGCATACATATCAGACATCAGGGAGGGTATAGGGTGTGAAATGAATCTCTTCACGGATGACTCCAAGATGGGAGCAGTAGTTGAGGGAGAAGAGGGGAGGTTGGCCCTGCAAGGGGACCTGGACACCCTGGAAAGCTGGGCTCACACATGGAAATTAAATTTCAATATCATCAAATGCAAGGTGTTGCATCTTGGTCAGGGAAACCCTAAACACAGGTACACCCTGGGAGGGCAGGCGTTGGAGGCCTCAATAGGGGAAAAAGACCTAGGGGTCATGGTGGATGCATGTATGAATAACTCTGAGCAGTGCAGGAGAGCGGCTAGCAAGGCAAACAGGATGTTGGGATGCATCGTAAGGGAGATCACCTCTAGAAGCAAGGAAGTGATTCTGCCGCTGTACAATGGACTGGTTAGACCACACCTTGAGTACTGTGTACAGTACTGGAGACCACACTTGAAGAGGGACATACAGCTCCTGGAGAGGGTACAGAGGAGGCAACTGAGATGATCAGAGGGCTAGGGTTTGCGAATGAGGACAGACTTGAGGAGCTCTGCCTGTTTTTACTGGAGGAGAGGAGGCGGGTGACATGATTGAGGTCTTCAAGTACCTCAAGGGAATAAATAGGGTAAACATGGATGGGATCTTTAGACTAAAGCGGGGAGGTATCACCAGAGGGCATGGTTTGAAGTTGGAAGGTGGAAGGGTGAGGGGGGAAAAGAGGCGGAGGTTTTTCACTGAGAGGGTGGTGGACCCTTGGAATGCACTGCCTGGCGAGCTGGTTCAGAGACCCACAGTGGAGGGCTTCAAGAGAGGGTGGGACAGACACAGAAAGTGGATGTATCAGATGATGGCCTGTCCCAGGCGGGTGGGGATGGATGGAAGGGGTTTCTGGAGCACAAGGGATGGGAGGGCCTCGGCACCCAACTAAGGATCTAAGGTTCGAGCAGACTCGATAGACCATAAGGCCTAATCTGCTGGCAAATAGTATGTTAGTATGAACCCAGATTTAGCCAGCAGTCTAAACAGGAGCTTCCCTCTAACCCCATCAAATTATTTTTCCCCTTCCTGAAAGAAGGACAGCAGGGTTATCCATTTTCTTTGCACCTGTTAAAATATATGTTCTGGATAATCCTATGATATTTAAATTTATACAAATGTAGTGGTCTATTTTAAAAATTGTTTACTGCAATATTTTTGATACCTTTTATATTCTTTATTTATTTATTTCAAAAGTTTTACCAGGAAAGGCATACTGAGCTGGCAGCGGTTCATTTCCAGATATTTCCTTGGGGAATGGGGTATAGTGAGTATATAATACAAGAATGTCAAGGTGAAAATGACAATAATGCAGGAACAACAGAGACACTGTAGAAAAATACAATACAATATAAATACATTATAAAAAGCAGCAGAACAATAAAATAGTAGCAAAATACATAACAGTTATTCAGTCACAATGCACTGGTGATAGTGCTAACACAAAAATTATGAAGTAAAATAATGTATTAAGGTAAAAATGTAAAGAAGTTTGATTTGGTGGAAACTGTATCCCTCCCCTCTTGGCACAATTTTTTTGTCTTAGTTGCTGAGCAACCTGGGAGAGATCCCCTTTCTCGGGAACAGAATCAGTGTTAATAGAATATAGACGAGGGATTAGACATGGATGTGAAGCCACTAGACACCACTTATGGAAATATCAATGGTGGTTGGTAGACCCCGCATTTGCCCCAGCCCGTAACGATCCCTGGTTTAGACAACAGGCAGCCAGGGGTATTTTTGCACCATGGCAGATTTTATGCTTTTGAATTAACCTACAACCACTTTGGGTGGCTCCCTTTGGACAGGCTTAGATATTACCAGATGAGAAACTTTGTAAATACTCACCTCTGAGCGGCAAAGGTGGTCACGCCTTTGCCTGTCATGCTCCCCAATTTTGGAACACACTCCCACTAACCCTACATCAATCTGCTTCCCATATCTCCTTCAAAAGAGAACTACGTCACTATCTCTTCTCCTCCTATGTCTGTTCCTGCTGTAAACCACCCTAGCCCTCACTTTCCCTCTTCCGGCCCCTCTCCTCTGTCCTTTAACTCTGGGTTCCACTCCAACAGGGAGCACTTTTTCCTTTTCTTCCTTTGCCCACTACCAACCTGTTTCCTACTTTATTACTACCTGCTCTCTTTGAGCTCTATTCCTCGTCCTTTATACACTGCTCAGTCACTCTAAAAATTGACCTGATTGTATTTTTGATATGTGCTTAACCTAAATGATGCATTGTTCTTGTCTGCTTTTCCGCTGTTAATTCACTCAAATACTTACTTGTCATTTGTAGTATTGTACTAAATGTTTTTCAGTAAGTTTGTTTCTGTACCCTCCTGGGTCATGCCTGAAAGTAGTGTTGTTGGCTAGTGCACCTACCCGGTTAACAAAAACTAAATAAATAAAAATAAATGTCGCAAGTGGAGGGACACCTCCCAGACCCACCATTTTAAAAATTTGGGGATCTAAGGCAGGGGAGAATGCCATCTCTTTATTATATGCCAAAATTATTAAAGACCAGTCCCACTCAACCAAGACAACTAGACAGAAATGGAAGGAGGAATTACGACTCCTTCTGGATGATACATAATGGTTAAAGATATGGAAGACCACATGAAAAACATCAACCTCCCTGACCTGGAGGGAGTTTCTTTGGAAGTTTTGTATTAGATACTTTAGAGTCCCTCTGGTTGTCTCCAAGTAGAACCCGGCAGTGCCCCCAACTTGCTGGAGAGGATATGGAAAGGGAGAAGCCTCGCAGGCCCATATTTTCTGGACATGTGATGTGCTTCAATCCTACTGGGCAGAGATTCAAGGCCATCTTGTACAACTTTTGGGACTCTCTTCCCCTTTAGGTCCTGAGCATCTCATGCTTGGTCTTCCCCCAATGAAGGTGAAGGGTAAGGAGGCCAAATACTTATGGGCCATCCTGATTACAGCAGCTCATAAGGCCATAACGAAAAGATGGCTTCTTTCAGAGCCTCCGCAGATCTCAGATTGGAGGGAGATTGTAAACCTTATTTACAAATTTGAAAGAATTGCCTTTTCCCTGCACCAAAGAATTCCTCAGCTGCAAAATAGGTGGACCAAGTGGGAGTTGTACAAGGGGTTTACTTAGTAAATTGACCCCAGCCCCTCTCCCCAGTGGATAACTACCATTTTATGAGGATATAGCCTGATATCCCTAGCCGGTCCAGTGGCTTATGGCCAACGGTAAGGGATAATTTAAATGGTCAGGCCAGTAGAGACAGTTTAATAATTTATACTCCCTGTAACAAAAAAAGTAATTGACATGAAACTAGCTGAATAAAATGCTATTTTTATTATCACATGACATAGGAGTGATGATGATCCTAATGTTGTTGCTTTGGATTTCAAGTTTCTGTTGTTTTTCATACAAAATTGTAACACAATGTGAACTGTAATGCATAGCTAATAGAGCATTAAGAGTTTGAAATGTTTCATTATATGTATATGTGTAAATGCTGTTTGATTATGGCTTATGGATAAACTGAAAAAAGTAAGGCAGTGTTTGGGCGTATTCTACCACATTAAGCACCTACTTAACAAAGAAGCTAGAAAGAGTCTTGTGCAATATACCCTCCTACCCTTACTGGACTATGCAGACTTTCTTTATAACCATTACCCCTCAACTGTGCTCAGCAAACTCAACACGCTCTACCACCAGGCAATAAGGTTCATCCTAAACCTGCCTTCTCGCACCCACCATTGCATACTGTACCAAGAGATGGGGTGGTCCTCTCTTTCAACAAGGAGAAAAAGGAACGCTCTTCTTTGGTTCTTCAGAGCCTTGTCTGGGAAACTCCCTGCTTACATCTTAAGCTTCTTTGAATGTGCCAAGGGTTCTTATGGGTTGAGACGCTTCTCTCTACTCTGTTTCCAGATACCCAGAGTAAAAACAACCTATGGCGTGCTGCGATCCACTTCTCCTTCCCAACCTTATGGAACGCTATACAAAACTCACTTAAACTCGTATCCCTTCCAGGTCCATCCACTTTCAAAGCACTAATAGCTGAATACCTTAAGGAAACCTGTAGCTGCTTTAAGTGATCTTGTAACCGTAGCCCTAGTTTCGTCAACGTAGCTGAAATTACTGCAAACCATTCAATCTCTCATCCCTGTCAGGGAGCACCTAGCCCTTATTAGTCTCCCTCTCCTTCCCTCCACTCTCCCCTCCCACTTCATATACATCCTCCTCTTTTTCCTTACATAATCCTTCTTATAAGATAACAATCACCTTATCTTGTTGACCACGTAAGTATTAACTCTCTACCTATTGAGTCTACTAGTTTTGTCCTGTAACTGCCTTTCTATGTTAGCCATGTATACATAGGCCTACTATTTATGACCAAACAACTGTAATACCTATGTTAACTATGTACTTATAGGTATATGTATAGGCCTGAATATTCCTCCATTTGTACTATGTCTCTCCCTTGTCAATCATTTGTTGCCTGTGATCTGTATTACTATCCAGGATTGCCTTGAAAATTAGCTTGCTCAACGGTGCTTATGCCTGGTTAAATACAGTTTGACTGATTGATTTATAAAAGTTAGTTGATATTCCATTGAGCAGCAGAGACTTGTCAATTTTAAGAGATGAAATGGCTTTTATAATTTCTTCTGCTCTGAAAGGAGCACTCAGAGATACCCTATCCATCTCTGACACAGTAGGTAAGTTAATCGTAGCTAGGAAATTACCTATGCGGAAGTCAAAAATCTTCATTATGCCTGTATAATGTTTCATAACATATTGCAAATAGTTTAGCAATGTCTCTTTGATTAGTCACCACATCATTATTGACTTCATTCCTCAGCGCTAGAATGGTTCTCTGTTTTCCATCTTCTTAATTCTTGTGGCCGGTGCTGCCCCATGACCCAGAGGGTAGTGCTCCACATGCCCTCGCCAGTGACCTGGGTTCAAGAGATAACTCAGGAGCTCTGTCAGATAGGCCCAAGAGTTGATAAGGCTCTGCCACATTGCAGCACTCCATGCTTGGAGAGGGAGGCCATTGAGATCTGCCACTCTGGTGACCCCTTTGGTAGGCCGGGAAGCTTGACCCTGCACAGGGGCATGCCATCATTATGCTAGACCATCACTGGAGCTTTTCTTGATGTCAGGGAGATGGGCAGGGTGAAACAAACAGGGGAAAAATGAAGCTGGCATATGAAGCCTGGCTCATTCCTCAATCCATGCTGCCACTCAGGCCTGGCAGTCTGGATATGTTCCAAGTGAGAGAAGACAGACTTCCCCTTCCTGGTCTCACTAAGGGGGGCAATCCACAGGGACTCCACTTGTAAGTCCTGGGGGAGGTATGTGCTGATCAGGGGTGGAATGAGGCAGATGAGGCTGGGTGGGATCAGCCAGCTCCAGGGAGAAAATACTCGTGGAAATAAATTCTTGAGGCCAGGAATCTACCAGCTCTCTCCCAGAGTTCTGCATATTTCATGTTTGCCTTGTTGAGCTTATTCTTAGTTTTCTCTCTTAACTTTCCATCCCATTTTATTTAGGTTCTGAAAGGGAAGGTAGGGAGGGCTTGTGTGACTCACAAATATACCCTTTAGAAGAAATATCATTACTATGGTAAATATGTTTTTTTCTACCGAGAGTGTAATTGTGATGTAATATAAACTGCAGCATCTGAGTGGTACTTGGCAGGCAGGTTCTAGAACCTATTTCGAAAAAAGGGTTCTGAAGCAGAGAGGTGTCAAAATTGGCATCCTTTCTAATTTGGATGTCCAGACAGTACTGTGAAGGTATGTACTGTAGACCATGTGGCTGCCTTATACACCTCTTGCAAGGGCATACCCCTTATTGCTGCCACTGTGGCACATGTAGCTCTGGTGGAATGTGCCCTTATCTTTTGGTGGCTCCTTATTGGCCTTACCTTAGCATAATTCAATGCAAGAGATAATCCAATGAGACAGTGTCCTTTTCGCTGTAGGTTTACCTTTTCCTACCTTGCCATAAGTGACAAACAGCTGCCTGTTTTCAGTTCTGGAATATTCTATCCTTTGTACGTAGAAACTTAAAACCTTTTTAACATCCAAGCTCATTACGGTGACGGTCACATAACCAATGACTAAAGTTTACAAGCATGAACTGGATTACAAGATGAACAAGAGCACAGGCTCACTAGGTTATTTGCAATTTAAATGAAGATTATAACATGAGAGGAGAGAAAAAAGTAACATATTTGAGAAATGTTCCAGATTATTGATGGAAGTCTGAATGTACCAGATGTATGCTATCCACCATACTTTGAATGCACATGTGGTGCTCCAATTACATACTGAGCACCATTAAGATTGGTGCCATCTCAGAAGGATGATTCCTCACACTGTCAGCGAAGCTTACTATGCTGGATGCTTAACTTTCTGGAGTCCAAACAAAGGCAAAAAAAAGCTTCAGATATAGCCTCAAAGGCTTTCACAGTAGTAATGGGAGAGGTGAAAGCAAATGCGGTGTTACGGCGCCACACAGAGCACCTCGAAAACCAAGCCCAATGCTCTAACATTCATGTGGTGGGCATGCTGGAGGGTGTGGAGGATGAGGGAGATATAAAAACATTCGTGTAGAACTGGCTTGAGGAACACAGATACATAGATACATGGACAGTGTCGGCAGATAAGGGCCTATGGCTCACCCAATCTGCCCATTTGAGCTTGTAAGTTCACTTTATGTTTTCCTAGAAGTCTGTTGCTCCTTACCGCTGACCTTCAGAATTCCTTTATGTCTATCCCATGCATTCTTATATTAAGCAGTATTTGTTTTATTGTGAAGAAAGCGTACTGCATCACTCCCCAATGCACCATGGGCAAAGACCCCTGACACGCACTATCAGGTGATCCTCAAAGGCACTTAGGAACAGGATGAGCTGCTGCATGGTACTAGGACAGCCAACACCCTACACCACCATGAGCACCAATAAAACTGTTCACAGACCTCGGTTACGCAACAGACTCCGGCGCAAATCATTTGATGAAGTACATGGCCAACTGAGAGTGCTTCGGGTACAACATGTCCTGATGATGTCAGCCAGGCTCAAGATAACCTACAGGTGAAATACTCACATACATACAGACCCTTACGCAGCAGGAAAACTGATCACTAAAATCTGAGCTGAATTTGCAGCTTGTCTGACTGATCAAAAGGTAGACTCCAATGACAGCTAAGTTATCTATGTTATTTCTGCACTGAGGCAGAGTAGGGTGTATGGCTATGCAACATTAATATTGAAGTTGGGACTATAGAAAAGTTGGTTCTAAATTGTACTCATTGCACCTGTTTAAATATCATTTGGATGTTCTTATTAGGAAAGTATGGGATGATCCAGGATGGCGGCTGCACAAGGCAATTTCTCTTCAGCTACCTTCTTCCTCTCTTGGGTCCCTCCACGTATTTTCCCACCAGTAAGGACAACGGACAATATGCAGCTGATGGTGCCTTCTCGAACTTTGGCAGTATTTACAATATGAACTAGTGCATTCTTTAATAGTGGGAGTGTTTTTTTTTTATTTTCCAGCACTAATATAAAGTCACAGTTGGTAACTGAAAATGAAATCATGCCATTTGTGCCTGAAGAGCTGAGGCAGCCTATACTTTTCTGTAGTTGCAATTAACAGCACACGGTATAGTTAGTATTTGTTGCAGCAGCAATTTACCTTAAATACAGGGTCTAGTCTCTCCAGTAACAGTTATCAGGGTTAGAGAATGTTAATCCCACTATAGTGGGAGTTTTAGTATATCCTTCTCAGTCTCTAGACACCATGGGGACAGATTTTTAAAGGGCAGTACATGGTTTGTATCAAGTCCTGCATCAACTCTTTCATTGCCATTGCTGTGCCTTTCCCATTTGCCACAACAGTGCCCAATTTTACAATCTTGGGCACAATTACAACAGTTTACCTGCTTAACGACAGCTTGTGCCAAATCTTGGGCACAGTCTCTGTCAAAACAGTCCCCACTGCTGGCCAGCCTGCCAGCGCAGTGGCAAAGGCATCTGCATGTGATGCCGACATCCTGGGTTCGGGAATGGACCTGGGAGTCAGAGGGACAGCTGGGCAGAGAAGGACTGAATGCCCAAGGAGTGGCTCTCCTTTTCCAGGTTGAAGGTGGCAAGCGTCCGTTGTGTTAGTGGCACCTGGTAGAGGCCGGGCGACCCACACCGATCGGTGCCAAAATGCATTGGAGGCAGAACAGATGCTGGACATCATTGCAAGTCCTGCCTCTGGGGGAAACGCTCAGCATTTCAAAAATCTGGCCCTCACCTTGTATGAAGCCCTGCCCGACCACAGTTCTGGCTGCCACCAGTGTCCGCCGGGGGGGGGTCCTGCTCCTGTGGCTCTGCCCTGGGGGGGGGAAGCCAGGGCAAGATACCAGTGACCTTGGGAAGGGGTGCCCACCTGGTGGCCCTGTCTAGGGAGGTAAGCTTGGGCATGGTGGGGCAGTGTGCTGGGCAGGGGATGAGCCTCAGCCCATAAGGGGAAGGGGAAAGCCGGGCCAAAAAAAAAAAAACAACCCCATTATTAACGCTAGCTAGACCACAAAAAGATGATCTGGCAAGCATTAATTGCCACAAGGGATAGAAAATCCCGTTAGATTGCTGAAGCCCAGTTTGATATATTTTTGGGGTAGCCGAGGCTTGTGGCAATCTCGATCGTTTGAAAATCTGGCCCCATATTGCAATGTTCTCATTCTTGGCAGACCTGGTAATACTTAAATGTTTATAATTCACTTGAAAGAGTCTACAGGTATAGTTCCTGCACTTGTTGTAACTCAATCTGGAGTATCATAGTAATCCTGCCATTACATAGTGATTATATGGTCTATGCACGTTGCATTGTTCCAGATGTGCAAGCTTGTATGTACTTGTTTTAAAATGCAATAAAATATAAGTAAAAAAAAACCCAAGACAATCATGACAAGCTTCTTCAACAGTAAAATCACACTATAGAGAATAATGTATGGGCAACCAAATATAAAAATGATAAACACACACCCACAAAAATGCAGAATATTCGCAAAACTAACTTTGTAAACTAAAACACCACCTGTAATATAGTAAATAAAAAAAGATGATCAGTAGACTGTAGACTGCCTCGATGCGACTGCCTTCTTTAAGCGGAGAAACAAATCTGATGTTAAGCCAGCAGGGGGAGCCTGACCACAGTGCAGAGTTTGACATTATATTCTAAATTCTCTAATTTACATACAGTTCTATCTCCTGGGCAGCACACTCCTGTCGACTGATGCACTTTTGTAAGGCATCATTGATGGATCCGTTTTGTTTGAAGGCTTTGTTCCCATTGAGGGGCAGATGACATCATAAACCTCGAGAGCCAAGCGAATGCTCACTGACAATGAGAGAGCAGCTGGCCGAGGAGGTAAACAGAGAACTGTGCTGGTCGTTGTCAATGTCAATGAGTACAAACCATTGTCCGGGGGTGAGGGGGCAGGGTAGTAGGTCCAGAGCAGATGGGTTAGGACTGGGTTTGGCACCTGTTTGTGGGAGTGGGGATCACTAGACAACAGGGAATAGACTTATGTACAGGAAACAGGTGACTGGGGTGGGGTGGGGGCAACTAGACACCATAGAATACACATATTTACTGGGACTAGATGATCGGGGGTGGGGAGACTATGAGACACCAGGGAATACACATATTTACAAGAAAAAGTGATCAGGGGTGGGGGGAGCACTAGGCACCAAAGAAAGACATATGCATAGGGAATGGGTGGTTGGGGGTCGGCAGAACAGCGATCAAGGAGTGGGATACCACTATACACCAATGAAAGCCATGTGTACTTGGAACAGGTGATTGGGGGGGGTCCACTAGACACTGGGGAATAGACATATTTACAAGAAAAAGTGATCAGGAGTGGGGGAACCACTAGGCACCAGGGAATATGCTTACAGATGCAGAACAGATGCTGAGGTGGCTGCATGACAGCGTCTTGCTTGCCCAATGGGCTCACTAGCAAGCTATGGCTGAATATGTGCCACAGGAGCCCTGGCCCTATCCTGTTGGGCAGTACTAGCTCCCCTGTGAGCCATATTCAGCCATGGACTGTGTGAGTGTAGTCCACAGTCACTGTGCCCTGTACTGGCATGGCCTCATATTCAAACAGTTAGCATGCTCTACTTGGAACGCAATAACTGAATATTGCACAGGCTGTGCACTGTTTGTCATGCAACACAACTGTCTGTATGGCACACACAGCCAGCTCTGAACATGGGGGCTACTGCATCTAATCTGAGCAGCTCTTAGTGTTAATCACCTTTTTCTCTTTGAAAGAGGAGGTCACATCACTGTAAATGTAAACTCTGGCCCCATTACGAAACAGCTCCACCCTCTCTCTTGTTGGCCTTTGCATGTGCAGCTTATCTTGAAACTTAAGTCTTAAAATTATGTACCTTGGAAGCTCATATCTGCCTGGCTTAGATATTTTTTCCCCCTTGGCCAGCGGACCCACAATTTCCAGGCACAATTGATTTACAAAGCCCATCATATCACCTTTTTCAGCTTTTTGCTTAATTCCAGTCCGATGTTATTACACCTGTTTCTTAATTATTGGTCTTCTATTACTATATCTCCTCTAAATGAGCCACTTTCTTACTCAAGGCAATAACTCTTGTTCTTCCTTGTTGCACAGTCTTCTACACTTGACATGTTGACTTCAGCATTGCTGACATACTTGTCTCACTTGCTGATATTTAGTTTAAAGTTAAAACCTTTCCTAAATCAGTGTGCAGGCTATTAACTGACAATAAATCATTAGCCATGGATCCCACTGTAACAGATAGGGAAGCCTGGTCATCTTTCTCAGCTCGGGTTTGTTTAGCTTTACTTTCTACTTCGTCCACCTTTCTATGTAAAGTAAAAGTAAAGTAAAATTTTATTTGTATGAGGCGCCCTTCCAGTGTACCTTTACAATACGCATTAAAAAAAGAAATGTCATAACATTACATATTAAGAACAAATAAAACATATTAACACACACTCTATAGGTCCTTGCAAATGCCTGGTTAAAAAGATATGTTTTCAAGGATTTTTAAAATCCTTCCACAGTCAGGCTCTCTCGTATCTGGTGCAGTAGAGAATTCCACAGGGTAGGTGCCATAAAGGCAAAAGATCTTCCTCTTAATGTTTTTAGGCATACCCTGGGAATCTCTAGCAATCCCTCACCAGAGAATCGGAGTGAGCAGATAGGACAGTAAGGATACAGGAGTTCTTTCAGGCACTGGGGTCCCTGCTCATGGAGGGTTTTATAAGTCAGCAATGTGACCTTGAAGGTGATCTGCCACTATATTGGCAGCCAGTGCAGTTCACGTAGCACAGGTGTTATATGACTGGATCTAGGGGTTCCAGTCAACAACCTGGCCGTCGCATTCTGCACTAGCTGCAAGTGGCGGATATCCACCCCCAGTAGCCCTAGGTAGAGGGCACTGCAGTAATCAAAATGACTGGTGACAAAGGTGTGGACCAAGGTAGGAAGATCTTCGGGCGGGACCAGGTGTTTCACCTGGGCAATGTTCCTTAGATGATAAAAGGAAGATCTGACTACAGCCAAAACCTGCACCCTCAGGGTCAGGCCTTCATCAGATACCACACCCAGGTTATGCACCTGGCCCGAGGCAATAAGTGGGGTCCCCCCAAGATGTAAACCAGAGAGTTTCCCCGCCCATGCTCCTGTCATCCTATAACCAGAGTCCACCACCAGTACCTCTGTCCCCCCCCCCACCCCTGAGTTCAGCCAAAGCCAACTGGCACTCATCTAGTTCTGTATCCCCAGCAGGCAGTTAAACACTGTGACAGAGTCCGACTCCTGTTCAGGTACAAAAGACATGTACAGCTGAGAATCATCAGCATAGCAATGAAAACTCAACCCATATCATCTTATAATGTCCCCTAATGTGAGCATATACACCACAAATAACATGGTGGACAGCACTGAACCCTATGAAACCCCGCTGGGCAGCTAGTGAGGGGCCAAGGAATAGATCCCCGACACCACTCTCTGGGATCTGCCCTCGAGGAAAGATTGAAACCAACTGGGGACCACCCCCCTAAGTCCAAAGAAGAACCACAGGTGCTCGAGCAGTACCCCATGATCTACAGTGTTGAATGCTGCTGAGAGATCAAGGAGAACCAAGATGGAACGGGATCTCTGATCCCTCGCCATCAGAAGGTCATTAAGTACCTGTACCAGGGCTGTCTCAGTGCTATGCCTTTTCCTGAAGCCAGACTGGAGAGGGTCATATATATTGTGGTTGGTTAAATGATCCTCCAGCTGCAAGGTGACCACCTTCTCAATAACTTTCCCTATAAAGTACACTCCCGATTTTACAAATGCGCTGGGGGACACAGAAAACATTTAGAAAATCGGGCGTTCGGAAAATTGGGAGCTGCACTGAAATAAGTATGTTGGCAGAGAGGTAGTCAAAATGTCAATATTTTTTATTACAGGTATCATTTATGCACTGTGACTTACAAACATTGAAATCAGTGAGTTCAGTAAGTTCATGAATTAATACATTAGAGTACTGTACTGCAATCAAATATCGAGGCAGTCCAAGCAAAGCGGAACAAGTTGTTAGAGCACTACTTGAAAAAAATATCAGTTATACTTAGCTGTCTTTTTGATTAATTCATTTTCTTTACAGCCTTTAAGTGCAGTTGTCTCAGTAGCAGCATGTAGAGATAATCATTGTCAGGTTGGCTCTCCAACTAAGAAAGGACACTGATTGAATGCAGTTGAAACTTTGACTTCATCGCTGTCATCCTTGTCATCATCTGGGTCTGGGGCATCTCCTCCTGGAGTGACATTTGCTACATAGCTACGGAGATGATGGATATCTTCATCTGTTAGATCTCCATAGCCCTCATCCTCATCATCATCATCGCAGGCCACCCAGTCATCCACCATTTACTGAGGTATGTTTAAAGGTGCTACCAATTCCTGCACAATCTGGGCAGCTTCAGCATGCTGTGGAACAGGCACGTCATCATGGGTGGTGGGTGCTGTTAGAACAGCCAGTTTCTGCCAACAACACTCAATGGTTTCAGAGCGCACCTCGGACCAGGACTCACCAAGGATGTAACATGCATCCTTTATAGAGATTTTCTTGATCAAGTCTTGCAGAGACAGATCTTGGCTTTCCTCGGCAAGCACAGAGGACAGAAGCTTGCCACGGTAGATACATTTTAGCATAGCAAGTATGCCCTAGTCCATGGGTTGTAACTTTGCTGTGGTGTTGGCTAGTAGAAATACACAACGGATACCAGAGTCTCTTGTTTTGAACTGCTCCCTGTCAGGGTGGGCTCCAGCATTGTCCAGAAGCAGGATTGCCTTAGGTGGAAGTCTCAGCGATCTAAGGTGCATTTGCACTGCTGGGACAAAGTCTTCAAAAAAACAGTTTTTAAAGATAGAAGCCAACATCCAGGCACTGAGCTGTGCCCAATAGATGACAGGAAGCTGCTCCATGTTAATGTGTTTAAAGCACCTCAGCTTAAGTGCATTCCCTATAACCAGCAGTTTGAGTTTGTGGCTCCCAGATGCGTTAGTGCATCCTAGCACCGTGAGCCTGTCCTTATTTTTCTTAAATCCAGGGGCACGCTTTTCGCTGCTAGCAGCCAATGTTTTTTCAGGCAAGAGCTTCCAAAAAATACCCGTCTCATCTGCACTGTGAATTTGAGATGGTGACAATCCCTCAGTTGCCATGATTAATGTGAGCTTAGTTCTGAAAGGGGCAATCGATTCATCAGCCGACGATAGGGAGCTCACCAGCCACAGTCAACTGCCTGATGCCACAGCACTGTTTAGAACGATTCAGCCAGCCCTCACTGGCACTGAAGCAGTCATCATCTCTGTTCAGGCTGCGATGAAATTGAAGCACCTTCTCCCATAATATGGGCCCTGAAATAGGAGTTCCTCTGGTATGGTTCTGCACGAACCAGAGGTACAGCGCCCAATCTAGTTGGTAATCTCAGCAGCCTTTCATGGTTTTTCTTTGCTTTGTTGAGTCATTAGAGTCAAGGGCTGAAGCAAAGTCTTGGATCTTTCCTTTGGCTTTCTTTACGTTGCAAACCGTGGAGCTGCCTATGCCAACCTTATGGGCAACATCAACTGCTTTTTCCCTGCTCTCCAAACATTCAATAATCGCCAGCTTCTGCAGTATGTCTATCGCTGTTCGCTTATGTTTGGCTATGCTGTAACACTGCATGCAATGGGTGTGCTAATGAGGATTAGGGCAGAGGCAAGGTTCTTATGTGGGAACTATTAACACCCAACAAGTGCCAACAGAGTTTAATTACCACCACATTGTTCAATTAACATTGTGGCCACTAAATCTAGTTACGATTAACACTCCACCTAGGGGGACATAAAATGAATTTGGATTATCCGGAGATTCGGTTAATCGGGATTCGTAAAAATCAGGAGTATACTGTAAAGGGTAAGTTCCAGATCGGTCTGTAATTAGGTGGGCAGTCAGGGTCAAGGGAGGGTTTTTTCAGAATGGGGCATACTACTGCCTCCTTTAAGGGATCTGGAAAGATCTCTCTCTCTCTCCAATGAAACCCCGACTATCCCAGCAAGGACTGGGCTGATATCTTCTACACACCCCACGAGTAGGCAAGTAGGGCCCAGGTCCAAACTACAGTAGGTTGGCTGCAAAGTCTGGATGATCCTCACTATATCCACGACTGCTGGTTGACTAAAGGTGAACCAGGTTTGTCGAGCTTTAGTACCACCCGATTGATTAGTGCAAGGTCCAATGGGAAGGCACTGGTTGATCTCATCCCTGATAGTGGACACCTTATTTGCGAAAAATTGAGCAAACTCCTCACACTGTATTTGTGACAACACTCAACCAGAGTGAAGACAGGCTGGATTGCACAGTCTGTCCACAGTCCAGAAGAGCTGGGCTGACCTATTATTTGCTGTAGCAATTTCCCTGGACAGGAACTCTGCCTTTTTATGGGAAATTGCTGATTGGTAGATCTTATAATGATCCACTGATCTAAGTTTATCCGAGTTTTCCGCCAGTGTCTCTCCAACCTTTGTCCTTGCCTCTTTAACTCACAGATTTCTACATTAAACCAGGGGGCACCTGGGTGAAGAGTAAGAGGGCGAACACAAGTTGGAGCAATGATATCCAGGGCCCCAGTAACAGCCCTATTATAGGCTAACACAAGGGGCCCTGGATCAGTGCTATCCTTTGGAAATCCTGAGAGGTCCAGCACCGTAGCACCGTCATTAGCCCTTCTGAGGTAACAACTCACAAAGGATGGAACTGTACCAACTCCTTTGGGGCAGGCCTATTTCGGGGCAGGGGCTGCAAAACTGAATCTCAGGACATGATGGTCAGACCAATCGATTGGCTCCACCTCCACATCAGAGATCTCCATCCCCAGGTGGAACACCAAGTCCAATGAGTGCCCCTTCTCATGGCATCTTTCGGATGAGACGTTAAACCAAGGTCCCATCTGCCTGGATTGATGGTAGTTCAGGTGGATGTTAAAGATCCCATGGCACTTATTGAAAAGAGTAGGGGAATTTCCCTGGTGTCCTGGCCAAATTTCCCTCATTCACTAAAAATACCACCAACAGCTTAATCTGGTTCAAGGTCAGTTGGCATTCATCTGTATCCCCTCCCCCGGGTCGTGCCTGAAAATAGGCAGGATTTGTCTAGTGCACTTACCCGGTCAACAAAAAGTAAATAAATAAAAATAACCCGTATCAGGCAAAATGATTCCATCAATTGGAGGAGGTTTTGTCCAAATGGCGAGAGTTCAGCGATGACCCAGGCACTGAAATCCCCCAGAATCAACCATCTGGGGGACTCCAATACCATCTCGATGATGAAGTCCACAGCCTCCTTCAGGGACTCTCTCCCATCACCTGGTGGATGGTAAAAGAGAAGGGTCCTGTAGCCTGTACCTGCACCCACTATACACTCAAAGGAGTTGGTTGCTCCAACTGGCACCTCCCTGATCCCCAGTTCCTGCCTAAAACAGAAAGCAACCCCCCTGCCCCTACGGTTCTCTCTCAGGCAGTGAATCACCGAGAACCCAGCCGGAACCACAGACTCCAAAATAGGGCCACCATTTTCATCCAGCCAGGTCTTGGTGAAGTACTGACAGAAAACAGGTTGCAAGTAATAATTTGTCTCCCTTTTCATTTTAAAGAGATGTAGTTCATAAAATGTCCCTTCAGCCAAGATCAACTGGGTCTTAGAAAATGTTCACAAACGTATCTTTTAATTGAAGAAAATGTTGATCAGTAGAGTTTCTAGAGTAGGCGCCTCTTTGAAGCACATTCAACTCTTGACAGCACCACAAGAGCAGTTGTAACTTTTATGCAATTACAGTTAATTGTTTATCCTTTGAGGATATGAATATTATTTATGAAAACAGAAATATTGCAAGCACACACATTTCCTGTCCCCTTACTTCATTCTGTCCCTTAAGCAAGCACCCCTACCTCCTGATGGATAGATGTGCAGGCTGCTTTATGAATAATTGTGTTATATGAAATCCACGCTATGACCCAGAGTACCATGTGATTCCCTTGGTATGCAGAAATTTACCCAGGATTCCCTTGAAGGCCTTTACTGCCTTCCTATCAAGAGAACGTTATTATGCTCAAAGCCTTTTGTCACCAAAAAAGATTGCCTGCAAATTTGTCAACAACAAACAATATGAAACTGTAGATTTATTTTGCTTTTATGAGGGATGCTTTAAAAAGCATTGAAAATTGTTTTCCTTTCAAAGTGACAAGTTTGCTGTTTCTGCCTATAAAGGAGAAAGGATTCTTATTCCAACATCCCCAGTTCATAGCTACTGACCCCTGTTCTCTTTCTGTATATGTCTCTGTTTTTAGTGTCTGTCTCCCTGGTTTTTAAAAGTGACTTCTGTAGGCTGTCCAGCCAGTTCAGCAGCAGCATGTCATGTTGTGAGCAGGTGACCCCAGTGCATGAGTGGCCATGTTAGAGATTGGCCAAGTAGGGAGAGCTGCGGCATGGCAAAGTGCCTCTGCCGAACAGGGATGATGGAGAGTTTCTCCACCACAGCAGTTCCTGTGGCTGGGTCAGGGAGCTTTCTCCTGCCAGAGTCTTCTTGTGCACGTGCATGGGTGCCAGAGCCAGTGCTCACATCAGGGGAGGAGGGAGAACCTTCAGGGATGAAAAACAAACGCTGTCTATATGAGAGTTGGCTCACTCACACTCCATACCATGACTACCAGCCCTGCATCTGTATTTGGACTGCTCCAGGGGGAGGGATGGTAAGACAGCCCATTCTCCAGACCCCTGCCATAGAGGGAAGAGCCATGAGGGATACCATAGGCATACAGTAGGTGTTGGTTGGGGCTGGGTGGTAGCAGAGACCAGAAACAGGATAAATCCCTGATGAACAAGGGTGGCTGGACCACAGAGAAAAATCAAAAAGGGAACAAAATAGCTTCTGTATCTAGTCCCCCCTCCCAATTGTGCCATTATAGGCCCTCCAGCCACTGACATCACTGCTTGCAGTCAGTGGCTCCTGACACTGTGCCACTTGTATGGGCTGATGCAGTTCCTCAAGTACTTAGTTTTCATTTTAGCACCATCATGTGCAAGAAGCATTGGCAACATCAAAAGTCACTGAATGATTCAACCAATGACATCACTGGTTGTTGATGAAACACATTTCTGTGTCTTCTATTTTCAGCCTATACAGATTGTGTGAGCAGTCATTTGGCACCATACACTGCTGCTTAAAGCAGAACCAGTCTAAATTCCTTCATGGTGATTTGCAGATACTTTCCCAAGATGCTTTTCATTATTGGTGTATGTATGATTTTGTATTTTTTCTCACAGTCTGTTTTTTTCTCCTTGGCCAAGGCAAGCTTGGGCTCCCTTCTGTCCTGCCCCATTGACCCCTACGTCCACCACCTCCCCAGGCTTACCTGACTGGTCCAGGTGCCCCACAGATTGCCCCCTCATGGCAGAGGCAGGAGCGGGAGAGCTGTCCCCCACCCCCCCAAAGTCCAAATCCAGTTCAGCTGGCAGGCGCTTCTTGGTGGTGAGGTGGATGGGGGCTAGGTATGCAAAGCATCACTGACACCTGCCTTGCTGTATTTTCCTCCACAGTTTTCTCCTTTAGCTGTGGTGGCACGGGCAGCGCATATGCGTAGAGGTGCTCATGGGTCCCAGAACTGCAGCTCCTCATCCCCAAATTGATGCCACCACCAGTCCTCCACCTGGTGGCAGCCAAAACCTGAGTCGACCCACCACTCCTATCCAGTAGAGAAGAGCTGTCTGGTGATTGCTCAGTGCCCCTCCCCCCGTCAACCCCCAGCAACCCGAGCTCGTTCCTGAACTCTCATTGCCAGCATGGTAAGAAGTGAGGCACTCAGTGCCTCAGCTGTCTGCACCTCCAGGTCAGCTTGAATTTGTATTTCTTTAAAACCTGACTTTATTGCCAATGCCCATTCCGGGTAACCCTTGCCCCAGTGTTTTGTGCCGAGGTGGTCCGTTAGAGTGTTTTTCTATCTCCCTTACTTCCCATTCTATCATAGAGATGTGCACACAGGTGCTAGAAATACAGAATGCCACAGAGTGACTGTTCTTTCCTATGTACTGCATCTAAAATAGCCAAAAGATACACATATATCACCTTGAAAAAGATAAAACTAAACCATTGTACTGTTAGTGTAATGAAAGTAGTAATACCACTGCTGCAGATTCGAGTTTCTTTTGTCTTAGTATCTGCTGCTGCAGACGTGAGCAAAGCAGAAGTAAAAGCTGATTGACTGATGCCATCTGCTGGTGTTTGTGGGTGTTGCACTGGTTTAGATTTACTCTCGCATGGAATGGACTCCATTTTACCTTGGAGGTCAACAGATTCACTGGCTATCTACAGCAAAGAAAAAAAAGCATAGTCATGTATTTGAGTCAGTTATGACTTGCTTCTAATATAGTATGAGTTTTACCCGAAATGCTGAAAACAGAGAATGATGTATGAGCAACAATGTGTAACAAGTTTTTTTTTTTCACACCTGAGTTGTGTGATACCGATAAACCACGAGACTGAAAGTCGAATGGCTTGTGATGGTACCACACATTGAGGGTGTGAAAAAAGAAAAAAATGACTCATAGCAGTAATCTTCTTTCTTCCTAGGGGTCCTTTAGCATAAGTAACTTTTTTGCACTTAGCTGACTAGGTGCAACTGCCCCGGAGGTGTGCTTTTAAGAGATATTTAAATGAGCTTAGGGCCAAGCCAATCAAAAAACAGGAGGGGGTGTGAGCTGAGTGAGAGCTGTTGAAGGCTTCAGAATTTTTTCGAGGAAAAACGAGGGCAAATGCCCCGGAAAAGAATCAACAGGATTCAAAAAGCATGTAAATGTCCACAAAAGTGGAAATAGAAACAACAGCAATACGAGCTAAAACTCATCAATAAGAAACTCCAAATTTGGTAAAAGGTGACATAACGAGCCCTTCTTTGACAAGTGAACTGGCTAGGAAAGGCGGGAGCTTACTGATGCTAAAGGACCCCTTGGAAGAAAGAATACTGCGGTGAGTAATTTTTTCTTCTTACCCCAGGAATCCTTTAGCATCAGTAACTTTTTTGCAGACTACTGAGCGGTACCAAATGGGAAGGGGAAAAAGAACCTACTTAGGAAAGAGGCTCTGCAGAACCGCCCTGCCAAATTTGGCATCAGATCTGGTCTTCACATCCAAACTGTAGTGTTTCACAAAGGTGTGCACTGATTTCCAGGTAGCTGCTTTGCAGACATCCAGTAGGAGAATGTCCCTTGCTGCTTCAAGTGAGGTGCAGCACCCCTGGTGGAGTGGGCAATGAGACCCACTGGAGGTTGTTGACTAGCTTTCTCATAGCAGAATCTAATACAAGAGACCAACCAACGAGAAATAGGTCTTTTGGTAGCTGGTCTTCCTCTGCCTACATCCCCGTAGGTGAGGAACAACTGAGTGGAAGAGCCTCTGGACTGTCTAGTATGCTCTAGGTAGTGAAAAATGGCTCTTTTGACATCCAGGCAGTGGAGCTTCTGCTCACCAGGAGTGGATGGCTCAGTAAAGAAGACAGGCAGAGTAATGGACTGGTTCAAGTGAAACTCTGAAAGCACCTTTGGCAGAAATTTCCTATTTGTCCCGAGGTAAACTTTATTGTTGTGAGGGATGATGTAATTCAGCTTAGTACACAGGGCCTGTAGCTCTGAAATCCTCCTGTCAGACATGATGGCTACCAGGAAGACAGTCTTCCAAGTTACAAACTTGATGTGGGCATGGACATAGGCTTGAAGGGTGGAGTCATGAGACCATCTATGCAAAGGTTCAGGCTCCAAGGAGGAACGGGCTCCCTGTTTGGAGGCTGGAAGTGCAAGAGGCCTTTGAAAAACTGTTTGAAAACTTTGTGGGGAAAAAAATGATTTCTTCTTTCCCAGTGAAAGTAGGCAGAAATTGCTGCCAGGTGTAGCTTGACTGAAGATGGTTTAAAGTCTGACACCTGTAGGTGTACCAGGCAGTCTAGCAGCTGAGGATCTGAAGCCAATAGGGGTCTGACCTTTTCGCGCTTGCACCAGAGGAAAAACCTTTTCCATTTGGCTGCATAAGTCTTCTTAGTGTTCGTTTTTTTTAGTCATCCTCAGTATCTTAAGGACCTGTTCAAAGTACAGTGAGGATGGAAACTATAACTCTTCAAGAACCAGGCCTTGAGGTGAAGAGAGTGTATGGCTGGGTGCTGCAGACCCATCTGAGGAAGAGTCAGCAGGGAGTGAGTTGGAGGCCGGTGAATGGTCCTGTTGCAGGACATTGAGAGAAGGAGAGGGTACCAGACTTGACACCTGGGTACGCTTGAGGTCTGGCAGCTGCTTGGACTGTAATGACAGACCCTTCTCCACTATCTCTGGCACCCACTTGTCTGACGTGATGAGGTACCAGTGCTGAAGACAGTGGGAGAGTCTGCCTCCAACCAGAAGCAGGGAGGCGACCTGGACACTCACCTCAGGACTTAGATGGAGAGGCAGATGGCTGGGTAGAGGTGGCTCATCTTCGGCCCCTTCTGCCCCTGTCTCAGAAAGACCCCCTGTACTGGCTGAAGTCAGATTGGGGATAGGGATTGTAAGGCCTGGGAACAAAACTTCTGCCCCTACCGCCCCTGGGACAGATCTCTGAGGGGTGGCGGGCTTAGACTTAGATGAGTAGCTCTGCCAGGAGGCCTTGTACTCATCGATGTTTTTCATGCAGTCAATGGTTCTGTAACCAAACAACATATTTTGATCACAGGGAAAAATCATGTCCTTGTTCTGAGTGTCTGTGGTCAGACTGGTTGTTCTAAGCCAGGCGAAGCATCTCAGAGAGATGGCATGGGCCAGCATCCTAGAGGCTGCATCATTGTTGTCGTCTGCCATGTAAAATTGGTACATAGTAGCTTCCAGGACAGTTTTTGATGCATCCACCAGCTCCTGCACCATAGAATCTGATCCATTGTGGGCAATAGCCTGGACAGATTTCCAAAGGGCTTTCTGATATTTGGCTGTGAATGCCATGTAAGAAGAAAGTCTGAGAAGCAGGAAAGCTGTAGCATACATTTTATTTGCTATAAAGTCAATTTTCTTGGAATCCTTGTCAGGGGAGAGGGGGACAAGGAGACTCCAGCTTTCTCACAAACTGCCTGCTGCACTAAACCCTCATGGCTAGGGTGTGCAGACAGGAACTCGGTACCATTTTTAGGCAATTTATATATTTTCTCTCAAGCCGCTCATTAACCCCTGATACTGAAGTGGGATGTTGAAGTACCTTCATGGTATTTTTTCTAAATGCATTATATACAGGGACGACCAGGGTCTTGGAGGATGAAAGACCCTTCATCTCCCCATAATCTTTATCTTCATTGACATCCTGGTTGGGCTTCTAAATAGGGAGGTCCAGGGTGTCCAGCATATTTCGTATAAATGTAAACATAGAGGAAGGATCCTCGTGGTCACCTGGGGGATCCCCAAGATGAGGGTCCGGGGACTCCTGGGGCACAAGGTCTTCAAAATCCATGTCAGGGACATCATAAAATTGATTATCATCTGCATCACCCTCACAGTCTACAGAAGAGGGAACTGTGGAAGAGTGCTTGCCAGCCCCAGTAAAATCGAGGACCCATCTTTTGAAGGGTCTGAAACAGTTGCCATGCTTTTTGCATATCTTGCACTGACGGAAGAACCTGCACAGTCTGTAAGTGTTTAGTTTTTTTCTGAATGCTTTAAGCTGCCTGTTGTCTCACTGTTGGCTTTCCCAGGAGCAATGGCAGCATATTTGTCTTGACAGAGTTTCTTTTTAGCCACTTCATCAGAGGCTTGATCAAGCTTCCTTTTTTCATCACTCTTATTATTTTTCAATTTGTGAGGAACTTCATCTTTGGAAGCTTTATTTTTTGGCTGGGATCTGGAGGGTTCCTCAGCACCTCTGCTTTTGGTATTAGTACTTTTGAATGGCCCCTCATCGGAAACCTTCGCTTTATCCTCAGCCATAATAATCAAATGTTTGTCTGCTATGTTTGCCAATTTAAGCAAAGCAAACCAGTCCTGGACCTATGGACTAAGTGCAGGTTTCTGTGAAAATGCCACTGGCCAGTCCTGCCCCAGTTAATAAACTCTGTCTATTACTAGTGCCTTTTTTTTGGTTTTAGAACTGGGATCTATACCAGTGCCAATCTTAATAGAAATCCAGTAATACTCAACTGTGCACAGGTGGCTGCTGGTCCCTTACAGACAGTCCTGACACAGATGATACCAAGCTCCAGTAATAGAACAAAAAAGTTTCCTCGTAATTGGCAGTCTAGAGAGAAAACCCCCAGGCACTGTTTAAATTTGAAATCCACTGCAGGTGCTTCACAGTAAACCCCACGAGGTCTGAGGTAAAAAACAAGGCAACTGCCCCAAATTCAATGGTTCCCACAGGAATTTGCCCCAAAATGAAGAGAAACCATCGAAAATAAGCACCTGCAATAAAATTAGGCTTTAAACTAAATAGCTGTGGTAAAAATAAAATCAAAATAGCGCAGTCGCGTTAAAAATAAAAAATTTGCGCAGCGCTAATGAAAAAGTAAAACTTTCACTCAGCACACTCAAGAAATAATTTATGAGGAAAACTTTAACCAGATAAGCACTAGGAGGGTATCATCAAGGAAAGCTGGGAGACACCTCAGAGGCAATATTGCTCAGTCCAGTGAAGAAAAAATTCCGAAGCCTTCAACAGCATTCACTCAGCTCACCCCCGTCTTTTGATTGGCTTGGCCCTAAATAGTTCTTAAAGGCATACCTCCAGGGCAGTTGCACCTAGCCAGCTAAGTGCAAAAAAGTTACTAATGCTAAAGGGCTCCTGGGGTTAAAAAAAAAAAACAAGTGTTCACTATTGCCCATTTTTTATAATTACAATTAACAGAACCATGGTTGGCAGATAGCAGCAGAGTCGATCAAAAACAAAGTACATCTGGCTGCAGCAGTTGTGTGCTTGGGACCTCTGAGGTGCGAGATGACGGCAGAGCTGTATGACATCACTATTAGACTCCTGCTGTTAGAAGCAGTAAAAATTATATTTGCTGCCCAGTTTCTGCTGTGGTAAGTACTTTGAAGGAGCAGTGCATGCTGATCAAGTTTAAATGTTTGTACTATAATCTAAATGCCATTTTGTCCAAGGCTGTAATTCATTTTTTAAAGGTATTGTTCAGTTTTCCAGTTACAAAATAAAACGATTTATGTACTGAAATAAATTACCAAACCTTGAAGACAGGAGTTTTCCTTTCCTGAAGATTTGATTTTCTATTACTTTTTCAATTCCTTCCACCCCAACTGTGTCCCATTTCCCCACTCTGTACTCTCCCTTCCCATTCCACCCTGCTTCATCTGGGAGGCCCCCCGACTCCTCTGCAGGGCACCACTTTTCAGGCATCGGGCTGGTGACCTGTTGCATGATGACTCAGTCACTCCAGATCCTTACCAGCTCTTATGGACTGAACCACAGTTCTGGAGAAGAGGAGAGGTGGATTCTTTAAATGTCACAGGTGCAACATGTGCAAGTTTGCACTGTCAAACAGGGAATTCATACACCCTACAATAGAGGGAGTCAATGTTCAAATACAAGAGACTATAACATGCGACACCCCATTCATAGTCTATTCCCTATGGGGTAACTGTGGGAAAGTATATGAAGGATGTACTATCCGAGCATTGAAACTGAGGATTCAAGAGCATGTAATGTCCATCAGAAATGAGAAGCAGGATACCCCAGTGGGGATCCACTTTTACACACACCTTAACAGCAACCCTGAAAACCTGAAATGTATGGATCTACAGCATGTGCCACCTCTGAAAAAAGATGGCAACAGACCTAATCAATTGTTAGAGAAACAGAGCTACTGGATCTATTCATTAAAAAGTGTAAAACAACAAGGTCTGAATGGCCAGTGGGATATTAAGCCCTATGTTTTGGATTAAAATGTATTTTTATGAAGTTGGAGGTGGAGACTCAAAACTGAGTAACTGTGCTAGATAGCTTATTCATTATATTTACTTTACATCGTGTTTTTGTTCAGGAGACATTATTCATTTGAATTTATTTTATTTTAGGAGTTTATTGAAGAGTTACTACTGCTATAGTAATTAATTCATTCTGTCTGTTTCCCTTGAAAACCTATATTTTGTACGGAGTAACATTTCTCAGAAATGGAGATTAACTATAAGTACGGATTGATAACTCACTCTTGCTCTCGCATGCTTGCTCCCTCGCTCTATATATGTACTGTATATGTGTGTGTGTGTGTATATATATATACTATGTGTGTGTGTATATATATATATATATATATATACACACACACACACACAATCACACACACACACACACACATCTATATATATATATATATATATATATATATATATATATATATATACATATATATACACACACACATACACATATACATACACGCAAGTGGAATATTTATTTATATTAAGAAAATCCATGTTAAAATACCTGTGATTTATATTAAGGGTAAACTGAAGGAATTGGGAAATACATATATATTTAAAGATGACTTTTTCACTGTTTTGTTCTTCCTATAGGTTCTCGTCATCCTTTATGTCAGCCTGGCATCTCTAACTTGGAGCCGGTGTGTGTGAATGTGTAAAAACCCAGATTATCAGACCACAACACCTCCACTTACTCCTTCTCTCTTCAGCACTTACTTCTTTCTGTTTATTTGTGTAATATCCAAAACCTTGAGAATTCATTTATTATGCACTAGATTCTTTAACAAAACAGCAATAAGCTGGAATAAGTAGAGTTCTGAATCTAGACTATGTGATACAAATTAAGGTTTTGAACTAAATCAAAACTGGGAAATCAGTAAGAAGTTGATCCTGCCAGAGGTGCTTTGAACCATGTGTTTTATAATTGTATTAATTATTTTCATTCACTTATGTCACTTGAAACAGTTTTTTTCCTATTAAGTGCATTATTTTATTAATTAACTGCACTACTAAAACAGTATGTGAACTCCCATTCACCACGCCTCCTGACAAAGTGTTGTCTGAACCCGAAGCACCGGGGCTTAGAGTGACCAGTGAGTATGTCTTTTGACATCGTCAGGGTACTGTACCATTTAAAAGAAATAAACTTTTGGAATTACCAAGAAGCTGGTGTGGAGCTTTTCTATGGAGTGCATACTGCTGTTTGGTTGCAGCTGAACCACCTGCTACCCCTACCTCAGGTTGTCCCGATTGTGCTACTGACTCTTGACTGGGAAGGGTGATACAATTAATTCTCCATCTAGGAGCAGGGGCATCATTAAGGGGTAACCAGGGGCTGCGATTGAGACCCCTGTGATTTCTATCTAACCCCTATGATGTCACTTGCAACTCCTGTAAATCCCTGAACCACAGTTTCCCCAGCATTTATTTGTATTAAATCAATTGGGTGGGTAGAGGAACTCTGCAGCACTTATGATTCTGGTGAAATAACGCTACTGTGCAGGAGCCTGGCTGTCACATTCTAATTTGTCAGCAGGGGGTGTATCCACATGAAGCAAGCAACTCACAGAGGTTCTTTCAGAGGTTGGATGCACTGTCCACCTGCTCACCAGAGGAAGAAGTTTTGAATGCACTACTTAACCCAGAGGTTTGGCACGGCAGCAGTGCCAGAGCTGATCTCTTTTTCTACCTTTTTGGGCTCTGCATGGGGCTGAATTTTGATATTCATATTTTCTATCTCCGGTATTTGTAGTTGGCCTGTATTTGTAATATTCTCTCTCTCTCTCTCTCTCTGTCTCTCTCCCTCCTCCTCCCTCTCTCCTCTCTCCACCTCCCCTTCTCTCTCTCTCTCTCTCTCTCCCTCTCCCTCTCTCCACATCTCTAGGAAAAACATAGTGTTTCTGAAGTGTATATTTAACATTTCAGACTTGTTTCTATTGGTAATGATGGCACAAGACCTAGGGTTTGAGAGTTAATTATCAAGAAAATATGCATTCATGTTATGAGCAGTACTCATCATAGGTGTGTCACACCAGCCTTAATCAAGGTGAAATAGTACTTTAAAAAATATATAGTATATTTAATTGAAGTTTTTGTTTTTCAGAACATACAACACAACATCACATGACCTGCATACAAACAGTGACAGTACTCACCGCTAAGACAGTATACAGCAGAAAATTATCAAAATTCCATAGTTAGACATGGTAACAGTAGTCCTCAAATTTAGTTACGCAAACATTACAACTACTTTTATAGTCTGTAAGTTACCAGACATCATTTATCACTTCAACCATCTCCCCCAAGGGTTACACTATAGGTCCTCTCCTTCTCGCACTGGCTAAAGAGATAGCAGCATATGCAGTGTTTCCCATCTCTTTCTATAACTACCATATTTATTGTTTGTGCTAGCAATAATCTTTTCTATTCTTAAGGTGGCTAGAATTTCATTGCGCCATTCCTTAAAGGCTGGCACCAGGTCATCCACCAGTGCCATGGTATTAATTTATTAGCCACTCCCACTATCAAGGCTATGTGGGATTTCTGAGAGGAGAGAAGCTGCATGCCATGGTGCACAATAATACAGATTTCTGGTGTAAAGGTGGTATCAAGGCTCAGCAGGGGTTCCAATTTAGCCTTTATTGTGTCCAGAAGGGCTTGGCTTTAGGGCACTCCCAAAGAAAGTGAAATATGATACCTTATAAAATGGGTAGGGAAAATCCTGCATTTTGATTGATTGGTAGCCGTGCATTAGAAGTGTCTAACACACGGCTAGCAACAAGTTTAGGTAACCACAGCCACAATTAAAAAACTGTGTATTAGGAGCCAAATGGAAAGTTCTTTTTGAAATTGCCGCAATGTTTGTACACCGCTAACCAGGCAGGAACCAGGAATACAGGATTTCCCCTACCACAGATTATCATGTTTGTCAGGCAGAAAATAGTGGACTAACCATCACTTTCTGTATTTTTTTGTTTTTCGTTCATGTTTTTATCAGTTTTTTTCAACATGCTCTCCACCCTTTCCTATTATTACTCACTCCTTGCCAATGTGCCAGTCAATCTCTCCTTTTTTACACCTCCGAACCGTACTCCCCAACTGCCAGTCACTCCCTTGCTCATTTTCCTTTTGTTTTTGTTGTTAATTACCCACAGTTCTGTCGTAAGTTTAAGAGTTTTTTTTACCTTAACTTCCCAGTCCCGTAGTTCACCAGCTTCTCAAATGTCAGGAACTTTTATCACCCGAAGCTACGGAGCCGCCAACAGTGAGAGCAACCACGCCAGTCTCTGTTCCTATGTATGTTCCTCTGCTCTGCTGCCCGAACAACTGCCGCTCTTGCGGTAAAATGCTCGGTCACATTAAACTAATAAAAAAAAAAATAAATAAAAGTAACCTGCAATGCCAAGCACACAGTGACAGCGGTTTGTGCGGGGGGGTGTGTGTATATGTGTGTGAGACCGACCACTATGCTTCCAGGTTGTGATCCGACGGTCGATTACCACATGCTACTTGATGTGTCTGTGAGTGTGGAGGGGTTGGGGTACAGTAGTCATAACCACCAATTTGGGAAACAATACCCTCATAAACAATTATAATTAAATAAAAAATATACTACTGTGAGTTGCCATGGCAACCACGTTTGTCACTATAACAGCACACTGCAGCTATGGTGGCCACAGGAGGACAAAGGTCTCAAGGAAAACAAAAATGCAGCCCTCTGTTATAGGTGGAGAACCTATTTTACAACAAAATACATAACAGTTTTAATTTTTTTCCATATAAACATTTTTTGTTTTACACGCATACAAATTACAGAGGCCCATTTTATAAGTGCAATAAGACACTCCGAGGTGTGCTTTAGTCAGTTCTAATGTATGGGTAGGGGGCTGGATGTACTCAGCCTGCAGTATTGTGCCTCACTACGCCCCCTAGCCATGCATTAGAACTGTCTAATGCACACCGCATCATGTCTTATTACTTACGTCAGACATCTCACATTGAGTGCAGTTATCACTCTCCAAGTTATCCATTTTATATAGCTTGTGAGGTGTAAGATATATATTGTGCAATATCTGAAATTGCATGAGGCAGAGGTTTTCTGATATTATGTATTTATACAGGTTTTGCCATATATCATTCCATTTCCATAGAACACTTTCTGCAGGGAAAGCTTGTACCCAGTACCTACCAATCTCCACTCTCTCTGGGTAGCATTTTTAGAAACAGCAGCATATTATTTTGATATAGCATTGGGACCATTTGCTAGTCCTTTAAGCGGGTTCATTAGTGTGCTATAAACATTGTTGCAAGGGGTGAGTCCTGCATATTGGGCTACAGCATGTGTTAACTGCATAAATGGGAATACTGCATACCTCCCTGCTTCCAGTCTAGTCCAAAAAATGTGATGGGGAATAAGCTTACCACTCAGTGTTACATGCTCCAATGCTGGAATATTCCAGAGCTTCCAAGGGGTAGCAGTTATTAATTTGTTTTCTCCTTTAAAATTGGGATTGTGCAGAATAGGCTGCCCAAGGTCCTTTTGTGGCTACATAAGTGTAAGGTTCTACACATTTGTTGGTGGACTTTGACAGAGACCCCTATAGGGGTGTCTTGTACAGCCTTAGGCAGTTTTTAACATGTGCAGTGAGACAGGGATGTGATATCAATATTTTTTGGGTCACACAGATCCCTTTCAATTTTGAGCCACAGAGGTTTGTATGTAGATGTTTGCTGGTCAGCATCAGGTCTGAACCACTAAATGTTAGGTGGCTGTCAACCCACCCATATCCTTTGCACAGGACTTCTTAGCATACACACATCTTACGGCTTTTCCTCCCCAAATGAAGTTAGTAATCAGAGTGTGAAGTTTCTGAAACCATCACATCTGCAATAACAGGTTGGTCATAGAATGAGGGTAAGGAACACTCAGCAGAATAATCATTTTCATCACACTTATTCTCCCTGTTAAGGATAGTGGTAGTCTTGTCCACCTTTCCATGTCTAACTTACACACATCTGTTAACTGGTCCAAATTAGCCTTCTTAGATGAAGAGAACTCTTTTGCTATCTCTATGCCCAAGTATTTAGCTTGTGGGGCAACCACTGGAGTCCCAGTTCAATGATGTCTGATTTCTTGACACCTTTCCTAACACCCGCATTCAATGGCATAACTACAGTCTTAGCAACATTTAGTTTATTAGCAGATATTATTCCAAATTATTTCATTGGGTACTGCAGGCACGAGTGTCCCTGGCTCTATGACATGAAGCAGAATATCATCAGCACACAACATAAATGGATATTTGTCCTTCCCGATTGGAATTCCCATGATGTCTGGTGAGTTCCTGATTTTGTAGGCTAGTGGCTCTAAGAAAAGGATGAACAGTAATGGAAAGAACGGGCATCCTTGCCTGGTTCCCCTGAGGCTCAATTACATTTGAAAATAGACCACTGCAGTACAATTTGGCTGTGAGTCTGGAGTAATGTACATGTAGTCATTTAATGAATTCCTCTGGAAACCCATATCTCTGAAATATATTGAACAAAAATGGCCAGGAAACCTTAGAGGGTGTAATTGGGGCCTTAAGTTATCTCCTGTTACTTGGTTACTTGGTTAGAGGGACAAAAGAAGGCCGAAGCCCATGAGTATTGTCCTCCACATATGTGGATCATTGGTGATATACCCTATCTAGTTAGCCATCTATCTAGTTTAAGTTTGAAGTTAGTGAAGGAAGGGGCATCAATAACATCCTGTGGAAGTGTATTCCAAAGTCTTGGTGTACGTATTGTAAAAAAGTTTTGTCTTTTTTTTGTTTTACATTTAGCTATATCTAATTGTTTGTTGTGCAATCTGGGTCCAGTTTACCTTACCACACTGTTTCATTAGTATTGGATTTTGGATAATCTTGTAAAGTTGTAGTAAATCCCTCCTCTGTCTTCTTAGTTTAAGGGAGTGCAGCCCCGTTTTGTGTAACCTAGTTTCATAATCAAGATGCGTTAGATGAGGTATGGATTTGGTAACTTTTTTTTGTATCTTTTCTAACCTAACCACATCTCCACTAAGGTAAGGACTCCAGAATGGTGAACCATAATCAAGATGAGGTCGGATGTATGCTCTATACAATGATATAATACATTGCTCAATTCTAGAGACAAAAGTACCTTTAATTCTACTGAAATAGTGAGTTTGCTAGAATAGCTGTCTTATTACAGTCTGAAACCTGAGTAAGTTTGTTTGTTAACTATAATCCCAAGATCTTTTCAAGGCATGAAGCCTTGATTATGTTATTGTTCAATGTGTAAATCTGTTTAGATTGTTCTTCCCAAAGTGCAAGACAGCACATTTGGTAGTATTAAATTCCATTTTGTTTATAGAGGCCCAGTGTTCAATAGATAATAGATCATTAAGTAGGATTTGTTTGTTTTCAGCATTGTTAACCGCACCACCAGTTTGGTGTCATCTGCAAATTTTATAAGAATATTAGAAGAATGAATTTTCATGTCGCTGATGAATATGTTAAACAATGTGGGTCCCAGGACAGAACCCTGTGGTACCCCACTCGTGACCCGACCCGTGTCTGACAACGTACCATTTACTCTAACCCTCTGTGTTCTATTTGTCAGCCAACTCTTTATCCATGAAACTAGTGTCTTGGAAAAACCTAAGTTGATGAGTTTGGAAATGAGAATCGAATGGGATACCTTGTCAAAAGCCTTGCTATAATCCAACACAATAACATCAGAAGGGATGTTTGAGTCTATATTTAAACTAATGAAGTTATAAAAGGTCAATAGGTTAGTGGTACATGACAAGCCTGGTCTAAACCCATGTTGGGTACTATCTATGAGATTTAGAGATGTAATCTCCTTGTCCAGAAGTGTTTTAATAATTTTTTCAAGCAATTTACACGGAATAGATGTTAAACTGATTGGGCGATAATTATTTACTTGTGAATGGGAACCCTGTTTAAATATGGGGGTAATTATTGCAGCTTTCCAGTCAAGGGGAACTATAGATTCATTGAGAGATTTGTTGAAAATCATTGTTAGTGGCTTTACAATTGTTTGTTGTGTGCCCAGAAGAAATTTTGGGCTTATGCCATCTGGACCCGGGCTGGTAGTTTTCTTCAAAGCTGT
Organism: Neoceratodus forsteri; assembly: GCA_016271365.2. NCBI lineage: Eukaryota > Metazoa > Chordata > Ceratodontiformes > Ceratodontidae > Neoceratodus > Neoceratodus forsteri. The sequence continues at coordinate 259,620,952 of JADMNL010000027.1, read as the reverse complement.
AAGAAGATTGTAAACATTGTTTAATTGAATTGTTTGTTTATTAATAATTTTAAGTGGTCTTACTGAGGTGGGTAGAGGAGAATCTTGTGTAAATACTGAGGTAAAGTAATTATTTAATGTTGATGCTATAGCTGAATCAGATTTTATTATTTTATTGTCAAGCATGAGGGGACCGATTGTTTGTTTATTACCTTTTTTGCTGTTTAGATAAGCATATAAGGATTTATGAGAGTCTTTGGAATGTGCTATGTAAAACTCAAGATTCCGTTTTGCTAATAGTATAGATTTTTTGAGAGTTTTTACTGATTCTCTGGTACTGTAATAACAACTTATTGTTACCAGTCAGCGTGTTATGTCTACTCTTTTTTAGGCGTATGAATAATTTCTTTTTACGGAGTATTTGTTTTTTAATGGAGGCATTAAACCATGGGGGTATTTTACCTTTACAGTTATAAGTACGGTTGTTAGGAACATGTTTATGTTCTATAGAGGCTATTTGTGACTTTAGAAAGTTCCATGCCTCAATGGTATTAAGGGGTAAGACGTGATCCCAATTGATTTTGGTTAATTGTTCATTTATTTTCTGGAAATCTGCCTCTCATAGTGTTTAATTATTTTTTACCAGGGCCGAACAGTCAGGTAAGGATATGGAGAAGAATATAGAGTTATGGTCACTATTACCAAGAGAATCAGTTATGTGTAAGTTGTTAATATGTACATCTTGGCTAGTTATAACGAGGTCAAGTATATTATTTCCCCTTGTAGGTTCTTTGACTAGTTGGTGTAAACCCAAGTCGATGATAGTTGCTAAGAAATTTTTTTCGATGTTATTCGAACCCGTCACAGTTTCCCAGTTAATGTTTGGGAGGTTAAAGTCGCCTAAAAGAAGGATTGATCCTTTACTAGAAAACTGAGAGATATCCTCTAGTAGGCTGAGATTTTGAGCATTATCTGATGAGGGGGAACGATAACAGGTTCTTACTAGAATTTGGGGAAGACCTTTTGGTTGAATATATACCCATATACTCTCAGAGTTTTGCTCTATCGGTGATTGGTATGAGGGTATGTTGTCCTTAACATAAAGACTGACTCCTCCCTATTTTGTATAATGGGCCTATTTTATAGTAATGTTTATAGCCGAGTATCTCAGTTGACCAGTTCCTATTGGAGTTTCCCCAGGTTTCAGAGACCGCAATAAGTGACAAATCTAAAAGATGAGCTTTTGATTCTAATTCTGCTTTTTTGGTTATATTCAGTGATCGTGCGTTGAGAGATAAAGTATTTAAATGTAGATTAACAAGTTCAGGCCCTTTTTCAAGAGTTTTGAGCGGTCGTCCAAACTCCCCCTTGTTCACTAGTTTAAATGAATGTTTATATGAGTAACAGCTGTTGTGCCATCGATAGTTGAGGGATGGCTGTGTCTGAGGGAAATGCATCAATCTTAATTTTTAAAGCTGAGATTTTCTCAGGACTATAAATCTCCTGGTAAAATTCCCTGAATTCATCTGCTATATGCCTGACTTGCATGACTAAGGGCCCATTTTCTGATCTCCTAACTCCCAGTATTGATACAGCAGCTTCTTGTTTCCATGGCCTTAATGCCATTAACCTCCTAGCCCTTCGCCAACAATATGCCAGTCATTTTTATGTTGCTTGCACGCATGTGCAAGAAACATAGTGCCATGAATGGAGATTTCGGAGGCGTGTCACCTCCTCCTCCAATTCAGGCACTGGGCTGGCAGGCACGGCCCCTGTAAGCCAATGCATTTTGGAGCTGTCTATGACATGCTCCAAAATGCAGTGGCATACAGTTGAAAGGGGGAGCTACGCTTGAGTGAGCAGTGATAAGACACTGCTCACGCGCAGCTCCCCCCCCAGGCATGCGCGCTCCCGCACGCAATGTGTAGCCGACGGGTGCCCAATCCTCGCCGGCTAAGCTGCTGTCGTCCCCCTGTAGCTGGTGCCACCACGCACTGTATAGCCGAGCGGGTGCCCAATCCCCGTCGGCTAAGCTGCTGTCTCCCCCCCCGAGCTGGTGCCACGCTGGGAGCCCACCCCAGCGTGGCAATCACTTATGTAGCCAACAGGGGTGCCCAATCCCCGCCGGCTGAACGCCCCTCAAGTCCTTGTGCCATGCTGGGAGCCCACCCCAGCGTGAAAACGGTCCCACATTGTCTTTTTTTTTTTTCTTGAAAACCAAAACCGTCCCCATGGAGCTCTCCACCCCCTCCCACAACCCGCACCCACCCACTGCGCACCCAGCCTCCACACCCCCCCACCCCATACTTACCTCCGACTCGTGCTACGACCTTCGTGGACCGGGAACACGTCTGCACTCTTCAAAGCCGACCGCGAACTGAGGAAATGCCGGTAAGCTGTATAATGGGCTAGATAGGGGGGTTTCAACTTTATTGCATATCTCAGGCATTTTTGGGAATTTTTGCACCAAATTTTCAACATGGGGTTTTTGGGACCCCTTCTCATGAATGATGTCACTGTCATGGCGTTATTCGGGCTCAAAGGGTGATTTCATGCAGTGACTGCGCAGTGACTGCGAAATCACCCTTCGGCCCCAAATACCGCCATGACAGTGACATCATTCAAGAGCAGGGGTCCCAAAAACCCCATGTTGAAAATTTGGTTCAAAAATTCCAAAAAATGACTGTTTTACGAGTGTGCATTGCGCAGTTCCTACGCAGGCTCGTAAGTTCGCGAAATTTCAATATTTTCACTCCAGATTTTCAACATTGCCATTTTACCATACAGCTGTCATTTTTCACATCTCACCCAAAATGTGTTTCCGCCCATGTAGCGCAGAATGGCACAGTCGATGTCCGAAATCAATGTACGGGACAAATTAAGAAAATCACAGTGACACTGTTCACGAACAGAGGTCTTAAAATGGCTATTTTGAAAATTTAGTGAAAAAATTCCTAAAAATGACTGTTTTATGAGTGTGCGTTGCGCAGTTCCTACGCAGGCTCGTAAGTTCGCAAATTTTCAATATTTTCACTCCAGATTTTCAACACTGCCATTTTACCACACCTCCTTATGAGCAGTACAGCTGTCATTTTTGACATCCTGCCCAAAACGTGTTTCCACCCATGTAGCGCACAATGGCGCAGTCGGTGTGCAAACTCAATGTATGGGACACATTAACAAAATCACAGTGACACTGTTCATGAGCAGAGGTCTTAAAATGGCTATGTTGAAAATTTGGTGAAAAAATTCCTTAAAATGACTGTTTTACAAGCGTGCGTTGTGCAGTTCCTAGGCACGCTCGTAAGTCCGCAAATTTTCAATATTTGCACTCCAATGACTTCCAAATACCTAAACAGCACATAGAAGCAAGCAACATTCGGCATTGACAAATGCTTGTTTTTAAGTTTGCAACACTTAATTCTTTCCTGGAGTGGGCACTAAATGGTGGGGGAAAAAAGGGACTGGGGTGTTTGAAGGTGGTTGTGCTTACTGTATATATGTCATTGTATGCATGGCGCTGTGTACTGGTACCATATGTTGATGTTACCACCCCCTAAAAGTTCTAGTCTTAAGGAATCCAAGCTCCTGCAGCCCTAAGACCAAAGGAAAGGGTCTATGAAGGAGACTGACTCTTAGAAGATGAATTCACCTTATGTTTTCCTCAGTAGAAAAATTTTAAATAAATAAATGTGTGCCAATATATTCTCTAGGCTGTGCAAGACCAGTATATTGTTTCTAGTATACCTTATGTATGCATTAGTAAATAATATGGTAACAATCAAGTACAGCATTTAAAACTCATGTACGGTAATCCAACCCACCCTGCTGTCACTGGATTCATGTGATTCAGTGGTTCCTGTCTCAGTTCTTTGTGGGAGATCCTGAAGGAATTCATATGTTATGAAGTAAGTGTAGGTTATAAGGGGAAACCCTGGTGGGTTGTCAAGCTGCAGAAGGTTGATGGGCTCTGGGATTCCTTTGATTTTCCCAACATTCACAACCACTTGTGCTGCATCCACAAAGAGAACTGGAATGAAAACAAACACACATCAATGTATTTAAAGAGCCAGTGTACTGCCTAAAAATATTAGTTTTTAAAAGCAGTCAACTTTAACCTCTTATATCTGAGGTAATTCTTATTTTCCCTTTGCTTAATTAGAAGATTTTTTTACCTGGTGTTAGTAGATGTGATGTGTGGAACAACTCTCTGTCTGGCAGCTGGCATATCTAGCTCTGTTTTTCTCATTACATAGTCAACATTATGACCTCGCTGACTGTGACATCACAGCTGCTGAGGAAAAGCCACCCAGTAGCTGTCAAGTCAGTCACATGTGATGTCACTGTCAGTGAGGTCACAGTGCAGATGATGTAGTGGGACGAATAGGACTAAATAGGTTAGCTGCCAGATGGAGTGCTATTCCACACACCTGGCATAATATGATCACATATAACTAAGGAGCAAAAGGAAAAGAAAAATTCTTCAGAAATAAATAGTTACAACTGACTACTTAAAATCTGTAACATTTTCCTGTCCGCTATTTTTGGTGATACTAGCACTTTAATTTATGTGTACCCAGCTGGGATAGTTTGGCTTTGTGGACAATGGAGCTGATGGTTTTTACTGTACCTACAATGGCAGGTAAATTACATCACTTTATTGTAAAATATATATATTGCTTTTGCTTTGATCACTCAGAAATAAAAATACATTTTAAGCGTGTAACAACGTGTTACCATTTTTAATCACAAGTTTGGAATTTGTTTAATAAAAGAACCACAAGAAGCCACAAGAATTTAAACTGCAAAATATCTGCAAGTTGTGTCATAAGTTTTGCAACATAAATTGAAAGCAGCATTGGGGTGGGTGCCCGACTACTTAAATCCCAGTTACTACTAGTTTACTTTCACTGCTGTTAGTGTTTGGTGCTCATTAGGATGGCCTCTGTGACTGGAAGATTGAAAGGTTGTAGGTTCTAGTTCCACACCTGGAACTTAGGCTAGTACCCAGTACTGACACTGTAGTACTACTCTAGGGGGTGCTGCACTGCTGAGGTACCATTCTTCGGATGAGACACTAAACCAACGTCCTTTTGCCCATCTCTACTGGCTGTCCAGGTGGATGTTAAAGAGCCCATGGCACTTACTGTAACATAGTAATAATGTAATCTAAGACTGGAATGGATTCTAGGTTCATCAAGTCTGCTCCCCTTCCCCACACACACTTCATAAGCAGGGACCAGCAAGTATGTTTCTCAGACATGTACTAGTTTATAGGGATTTCCCACACACACCCAGGGTACCAGCTCATTTCCTTAGTAAGCACAAATTTCTCCATGCTTACCTTGGATGCTCGTACTGCCTTCATGCCCACTGTCTCCACTGGTAGTCTGTTCTATAGACTCACCACCCACCAGAAGGAGTGCCTCCTAAGGTTACCCCTGAACTTACTACCTTTGAGCTTCAGGGAAAGTTCTCACTTCCTGCTGAAGACCACCAGATCAAACATCTCTGTCTGTCTGACTTAACCTGTTGATGCCCTTCAGTGTACTGAAGACTGAGATCATATCCAACCACAGCCTCCTTTTTCAAGGATAAACCTGTTAAAGGACTCCAGCCTCTCCTCAAAGCTTCTGTCTGCTTTACCCAGATCATTCTGGTGGCCCTATATTGCATCCTCTTGACTGCTTCATGTCTCTTTGTATTGGGGAGCTCAGAACTGCACACAGTACTCCCGGTCTGGCCTGGCCAGGGCCCTTCTGTATTGGTCACCCCTCCAGATGCCCCCCAGCACTATTCAAGCCTTCTTGACAGCAGGTGCACTTTGCTTATTATGCTTTAACTCTGTTTTTCATGACCTCCAGCTCCTTTTCCTCCTTCACTGCAGCAAGAGGGGCCCCTTTCAGTCTCCTTTTCTCCACAGTGAACTTGTTACTGGTCTCCAGTCTCTCCTCAAAGCTTTTTTTTTTTAAATCAAGGGTTTTCTACCCAGCCACTCAGCCTTGCTCTGCCCCAGCCCCCCCCCAACTGACAGTCAGCCTCCTTGGCATCTACCTGTAATGTTCCTCCATGGGTTCCTGGTGGGGCCAGTAGGGGGTCCACCCCCGCAGGAGCACATCCTGGTTGGGCAGGTGGCACTGGGCAGTAGCACAGGTTAGGGACAAGCCAGGCATTATCCTCTGCCTATGTTCCACTTTTCACCCCACAATCAACACCATACAATGGCACTAGTGCACTTGCATGTTGAGGCATGCATGCACCAGGCCACCAACCACTCCACAGTGATGTCACTGCCACTTGCCCTGCCATCATGCCTCCTCTTGGTTCAACATTACAGTGACAGGCATTATCCCCCTTCCTAGGAGAGAATAGTAGCTGCCGGGTGTGCAATCCTCCCCCCCCGGTCAACCCCCAGCAACCTGAGTCTGCTTTCGAACCTAGGCTGTTGGCATGGGTGGAGGTGTGGCATCAAGTGCCTCAACTCTCTGCACCATTGGGCCAGCCACTCTCCTCAAAGCATTGATCCTCCACATCCCTGATCATTTTTGTGGCCCTGTATTGCACTCTCTCTACTGTCTCAATGCCCTTTTTGTGTTGGGTAGCCCAGAATTCTACACAGCACACCTGGTGTAAAGTAATGTACCTTGGCTGCACAAATAGACAAACAGTATACTGCATCAGTGGGATAAAGGTGGAGCACTCAAAGAAGGAAAGGGACCTGTGAATGATAATCAGCAAATTAGCAATAGTCTAAAAACCCCTTCCCAATGTGGTAATGGAGTAAAGCGTACAGGATGGCTAACGGGATGTTGATTGCATCAGACAGGTGTTCATGAGCCTCAGGAAAGAGGTCATGCTACCACTGTACAGGGCACTGATTAGATCTTACCTGAAGTACCCAGTACAGTTCTGGAGACCTCATCCAAGAAAGGACAGAGATAGACTGGAGACCAGAAACTGAAGGGTGACAAAATGGATCTGGGGCAGAAGGGAAGGTCCTAGAGGAGATACTGGAAGGAAAAATTACTCACCATAGTAATGTTATTTCTTCTAATGGAGTCTTGCTGTATTCTGACTATAAGCAGTTAGCCCCAGCACTAGAACTGCTCAGGAGAGGAAAGGGTTAACTCTATGCCAGGGTATAGAACGTTGAACTCGAGTTTGGTTTTCAAACCTCTGTCTCTGGTACTTCTCAGTGTAACTATCAGATTCTTAAGAGCACTGAACTAACTAACTAACTATAGAAATTGTTTTAAAATTTGAAGCAAAAGGGCAATAACATTTTGGGGGGCACAAGACTCAAGTCGAGAATCCCGAAAAGAATCCAAGTAGATAGTAACAAAAAAATATATTTAAAGTGAGAACAAAAAAACCCTCCTGATTAGGAAAGGTGGCACAGGTACTCCTCTGGGGTGCAGCACTGAACCTGCCAACCCATATCCCAAAACAACTAGGTTCCAAGAGGGGAGGCAGGGAGGAGGTCAGAATACAGCAAGACTCCATTAGAAGAAACAACATTACTATGGTGATTATTTATTTTCTTCAAACAGCATGAAGTCTTGCTGTATTCTGACTATATGCAGACTATCAAGCAGTAGCCCCCTGGAGGAGGGAGCTACAGAACCTATTTTGGGAACAGGCTCTGCAGCACTGCTGTGCCAAACCTATCATCACTTCTTGACTGGGTGTTGAAAGAATAATGCTTGGTGAACGTGTGAACAGTTTTCTAGGTGGCTGCTTTAAAAATTTCCACTAGGCGGGGGAATGTCTCTAGCTGCTGCAAGTGAAGCAGCTGTACCTCTGCTGGAGTGAGCCCACAGGCCTGAGGGTAGCCCTTTCCCCAGCTTTGAATAGCAGAACTGGATACAGGAGACAATCCACCCGGCAATAGTTCTTTTAGTGGCAGGTTTACCTTTTCCCACTTCTCCATAAGTAAGAAACAGCTGTGAACAGTCATTTCTATGGGCCTTAGTGTACTCTGTGTAATAACTGAGGGCCTTTTTCACATCAAGACTGTGTAGTCTTCTCTCCCCAGAGGAAGAATGGTCAGTGAAAAATACAGGCAATGACACAGATTGATTCAAATGAAAATCTGATGCCACCTTGGGAAGGAACTTTCTGTTCATCCAAAGGACCACCTTGTCCCTATGAAATGAGATGAAAGAAAAAATTACTCACCTTAGTAATTATGTTTCTTCTAATGGAGTCTTGCTGTATTCTGACTATTGCAGTTAGCTCCAGCACTTGAACTGCCCCGGAGAGAGAAGGGTTAAAATTCTATGCCAGGCATAGAACGTTGAGCTCGAGCTCAGTTGACAACTCTGTCTGCAGCACTTTGAAACTCAACCATCAGATTCTTACGAGCTAAAACTCACTGACTTTAATAATGTGGAAATTGTAAAATTTCTACTAGCATACCGGCAACAAAGGTTTTAGATTCCTAAAAGACTCAAGTCAGGAAACCCAAAAACCAAAAAAAAACAGGTAATAAAGCATAACAATTCTTAACTAATCATCACAAAGCATCCAAAACAACAGAAAGTGGGCTGAATACACCCCTGGGTGCAACACTGCACCTGCCCACCCACTTGGTTCTGAGAGGGGAGGCAGGGAGGGAGGTCAGAATACAGCAAGATTCCATTAGAAGAAACACAATTACTAAGGTGAGTCATTTTTTTCTTCAAGCATTAAGTTTTGCTTCATTCTGACTATTGCAGACTACCAAGCAGTACCTCCAAGGAGGAGGGACAGAATCTACTTTGGGAATAGGCTCTGAAGTACTGCTGTGCCAAACCTAGCATCACTCCTAGCCTGGATATCCAGAGAGTAATGCTTGGTGAAGGTATGAACTGTTTTCCAGATGGCTGCTTGGCAAATTTCTAACAAAGGAATATTCCTTTCCGTGGCCAGAGATGCAGTTGTACCTCTAGCGGAATGAGCCCTCAGGTCTGAGGGTGGAATTTTTCCCAGTTTCTCATAGCAGAATTGGATACAGGACACAATCCATCTGGCAATATTTCTCTTGGTGGCTGGCTTGCCCTTACCTACTTCCCCATAAGTGAGGAACAACTGGAGGGAGTCAAACATGTGACCCTTTGTACATTCTATGTAGTAACTAAGGGCTCTTTTAACATCTAAACTGTGCAACCTCTGCTCTCCTGAGGAAGTATGATAAGTGAATAACACAGGAAGAGACAGATTGGTTTAAATGGAAATCAGAAATCACTTTGGGTAAGAACCTTCTATTGGTTCTAAGGACCACCTTATCTCTATGGAATGAAATAAAGTCAGGTTCAACTGACAGATCTTGCAATTCACTGATACGTCTGGCAGAGGTAACAGCAACCAAAAACACAGTTTTCCAAGTCAAGTACTTGAGCTCTGCTGAGGACATAGGCTCAGAAGGGGGTTGCATAAGCTGAGCAATGCAAACATTCAAATCCCAGGCAGGAGCACGATCCCTAAAGGTGGGGGGGATTGGTATGAAGCAATCCTTTGAAAAATTTACAGAATACAGGGTGAGATGACAGACAGGAAGGCTTCCCCACTGACAGAAAAGCAGAAACAGCTGACAAATGTACTTTGAGTGTAGCTGGTCTGAGGCCTAGGCCATTAAGGTGAACCATATAATCCAGAACTGTAGACAATTCAGCAGTGTCTGGGGATATATGCTTCTTGGAACACCAAATGCTGAATCTTTTCCATTTGGAGTTGTAAGTTTTTCTGGTGGCAGGCTTCCGAGAGGCTTTGAGAATGTCCAGAACCCCTTGGGACAGATGCAAATCTGCATACTCTAACTCTTCAAGAGCCATGCCTTGAGATTGAGAGACTGAAGATTGGGGTTCCAAATCCTTTCCTGAGAGGATCTTAAGAAAGCAATAAGACATGACAGGGTGTGGGTTGTTGATTGATAAGAGCACGCCCCCAGGTGCATTGTAAGGCACGAGGCGCTTGCACCGAGTGACTACAGCAGCTGGGTAGTGCTCTTATCAATCAACAACCCGCACCCTGAAGTATCTTACTGCTCTTATAAAATGGGTAACAACTATTTTTATAACAATTAATCAAAACTCTGGACACATTATTAAAGATTTAATAATGGTATGTTATTTTTTTTTTTTTTTAAATATGGTGACAAATAATCCCCAGACTTGGGTAGAAGAGTGGTAAAATTGAATAGCAGCTCACCAAAAAATGCTAAACCAGTGAGTTGGAGGGACAGCAATGTATTATTTGAGCAGTCTGAGTCTGCCTCTACCTATGTAACTGTGTTTCCCACCTTTTCTCTTTGTTTATAAAGTATTACTCTATTGTCTACTTTCTTCATCCTGTTTTTTTTAGTCATTCTATTTCTTCCCACATTCAAGACATGGAATGTTTACCATGGAATACAGGGATTCAAAATTCTGCTCAGTTTCACTGGTAGAATGTTACTCTCCCAACATACTGTACACACAGACAACAAAGGCCTGTTTTAGAGCCAGTGACTCAATTATCTCACTGTCAAGGCAAGCGGAAGAGATTTCCCTGATGAGCAGGTAAAGACAGAAGGGGGATTTTTCACTGTTAGTAAAGAAACAGTTGTAATGAAAACTATAAACAATACTTAATGTTTCTAATTTGTTTATGTGTGTAAGGAGAGTGTGATGATCAGGGAAACAACATTTAATTAATTTGTTTTATTTTTTATTAAAGATAGTTTTATTTTTAGGGCCCAGTTGAAGATTTTTACAGTGTAAAGGTAGCAGCCACGTTTGTGATGGAAGATCAGTTCTGGTTGCAGAGGAACTGATGGAAGACATCAGTTGCTCAATGATATTGCTGCCCTTTCACCTATGGAGGTTAAGGTATTAGGAAAGTAGTGCCACTTTTCAGTTTGTTGACCGGGTAAGGACACGCCTTTTGATCAATCAAGGTGAAGAATTTCTTTTACCCATTTTGTAACAGGTTGTAATTCCTGGGAAGAGACAGGGGAAGATGGACTGCTAGAGACAGCAACAGGGGGTACCAAGGCTGCCTAGTCCAGTCTGGAGCAATCAGAATCACTTTGCAAGGTTGTGACCTTACCTTGACTAGAACCCTGAACAGCAGAGGAAAGGGAGGGAAGGCATATAGAAATGTCCCTTCCCAGTTCAAAATCAGAGCATCCAGAGGGACTGAGCCCAAGACTGGGGTTCTACAACAAAACAAAGGAAGTTGGTGATTGTCTGGGGCTGCAAAGAGATCTATCTCTGGAGTGCCCCACCTTGAAAAAAAATCACTTTCAACACCAGAGGGGTCCAGGGACCATTTGTGATGGCCCTGGGGAATCCTGCTCAATGCATCTGCTAGCACATTGTCCTTTCCTGGGAGGTGAGCTGCTACCAGAGAGATCTGTAGGGAATAAGCCAGTGACCATATTTTCATGGCCTCTGTGCACAAGGCTGTAGACCGAGTGCCTCCCTGCTTGTTGATATACCACATGGTGGTGGTGTTGTCTGTCCTGGCCTGAACAACCTTGTTCTGTACTGACTGAGAGAAAGCTTGCAGGGCCAGAAGTACTGCCCTGACCTCCAGGAGGTTGATATGAAGAAGGGATTCTTGAGGGGACCGCAGTCCCTGGGCTGTGAGAGTCCCCAGATGGGCTCCCCACCCCAACAGGGAAGCATCTGTGGTAAGGACCACAGAGTGAGTCTGAGTGACAAATGGAACTCCCTGCCTCAGATTGTCCAGATCCTGCCACCACTGAAGGGCCTAGATAATGGTCTGAGTAACCAGGACTAGTTTGGTAAGAGGATCTTTCCTTTGGGACAAAAAGCCCTCAGATGGAACTGAATGTCCCTCATCTGAAACCTGGCCCCTTGGACTACTGCTGTGGAAGCTGCCATGTGGGCCAAAAGCTGAAGAAAATGCCTTGCTGGTCAAGAGACCAGAGGGAGGAAGGAAGAGGCCAGCTGTGAAATGGCTGTTGCCCTTTCCAGAGGAAGGAAAGCTCTTGCCTTGACCGTACCCAGCTCTGCTCCTATAAAAGTGAGAAACTGCACAGGCTTGAGAACTGACTTGGGAAGACTGAGAAGGACCCCCAGGGAAGTGAGAACTTGTTGGATCACCTGCAGATTTGACTTGACTTGGTCTGAGGACTGGCCTACAATGAGCCAATCGTCCAGATATGGAAAGACTAAAATCCTTTTTCTTCTTAAAAAGGCCACCACTACTGCTAGGCACTTTGGGAACACCCTTGGGGCTGAAGTTAGGCCAAAGGGCATTGTTCTGAACTGGTAATGGCCTGAAGGCAATTCGAACCTGAGGTACTTTCTGTGGAAGCACCTGATGGGAATGTGAAAATAGGCATCCTTGAGGGCCACAGAGGCTAGCCAGTCTCCTGGCCTTAGAGAGGGAAGAACTGTTCCCAGAGTCACCATTTTGAATTTTGGCTTTAAAAGATGTTTGTTCAGGTATCTCAAGTCTAGGATGGGTCACCACTCCCCTGCCTTTTTTGGGGTAAGGAAGTACCTGGAGTACAGACCTTTGCCCCTGTATGGGGTAGGAACTCTTTCTATGGCTCTTAAGGCCAGTAGAGATGAAACCTCTGCCGCTAGAGCAAGGGTTTCTGATGTATTTGCAGGTGGAAAAGATCTGGGTCTCATTTTCGGAAAATTTTTGAGACTGAGAACCAGTCCCTGGCTTACTACCTCCAGGACCCACTTGTCTGAGGTAACAGACACCCAGTCCTTGACAAAGTAAGCCAGCCTACCTTCTACCGGAATGGGGGAGTCGACCCGGGCTGACACGTCAGGGTGTCTGCTTGGCAGGAGCCTTAGGCTGAGGGGTGGATGCAGCCCTGTTCATCCCCCTTCTGCCTCTCCCTCTAAAAAAACCCCTCTGAGAAAAGGGAGAAGAGGCCTACGCTTGGTAGAAAGGCCTGTGAAAAGGCCTGCCCCTAGCTTGCTGCCTTTGAGGAGTTGCCCACCTCTCCTTGGCCTGGGCACTCCTATAAGTGGTCCTGTACTCATCCATTTTCTTTATGTAATTCTCTGTCTGCTCCCCAAACAGAGAATTACCCACCACAGGGAAATCCATGGCCTTAGCCTGGGGGTCCTGTGAAAGGCTAGTACTTCTGAGCCAATCCATCCTCCGAAGGGCCACAGATGTAACCATGACTCTTGATGACACATCATTGGAGTCCACAGCAGCATGAAATTGCACCTTTGATGCCTCAGTCCCATTAGCAGCCACCTCCTCCAGCTCCTTAGCTAGCTGGGGGGAAGCCTGTTTAGCCAGTGCCAGTATAGTGTCCCACCTGGACGTCTGGTACCTAGCTGTATGGGCCATATAGTTAGCCTGCCTGAGCCCCAAAGATGATGCCATCTACTGTTTCTTTGCCATGGCATCTATCTTCCTGGAGTCTTTGTGTGGAGGGTGTGAAGCCAAGGGAAAATTTGCCTTGTCACAGGCTGCAGCCTGCACTACCCCAACATGGCTGCATTGCTGATAGAAAAACTCCGTATCCGAGCCTGATAAGGTGTACCTCTTGTCCATTCTTCTGTCAACAGGAGGTACAGAGTGAGGAGACCTTAGAATTTTTTGTGTCTATTTCCCAAAGGACTTATAGAGGGGAATAGATAGTCTCTTAGACTCTGGGATGTCCATCATCTCAACAAAATCAGGCTCCTCCTGATCCTCCACAGCTTCCTCTATGTGAAGCTGGAGGGTTTCAGCCACTTTTCTATAAAACAGATAGTGGGGAAGGGACTCAGAAAGCCTAGGAGGGGAAACACCAGAAGGTCTGTCTGGGGAGATGTCCGGTTCCATGGGCACTTCCAGACCTTCATCATCATCACCAGCCTCTTCAAAATCCCCCTCCTTTTCAAACTCCGGTTTGTAAACGTCTTCAGGGGAATAATCTTGAGCCGGGGGAACCAACCGAACCGAGCCCCTGCCAGAAGGCGCCGGATCGGTCTGAACCCGGACGAAGCTCTGGCTATCTCTTTGGTGGTCGGAACATGAAAGTCTGGATCCGAACCGGCTGATCTATCTTTGCGTTCTCTTTTTGTAGGAACTGATCCCTCTGGATCGTCTCTCCTCTTGCCTGAAGAAGTATTGCCCTGGTCAGAGGGCACTACTTCTGGTTCGGTGAGAACTGAACCGGGCTGGCCTTTCAGATCAGCAGATTTCTTGGCCTCCTTATCCCTAAATCTACCTAACCTTTTCTCCAGGGTAGACTTAGGGAAATTCTTGCAGATTTGGCAGTCTGAATCGAGGTGGTCAAACCCCAGACAGTAAACACAGGTGGTGTGGGGATCGGCCTTAGCAAAGACCTCCCCACACACACTGCAGTGTTGAAACCCAGTGGGCTCGTTTTTTTTCCTTTGGTTTCTCAAACAAACTTAACCTTTATCCGGCAACTGCCAGGCAAGACTCCCCTATCAGTTTCTCGCTGTGTTACGGGTGTTGGAAAAAAAACGTTAAAATCACGTTTTTTTTTTTTTTTTTTTAAACCAATATGGACCGGTAACCACACACTAAAATTTTTCACAAAAGGTCTGCTAAAGGATTGGTTCAGCTGGACTGATGGAAAAATACAGTTTTTACAATTTCCACAAAAGAACTACCCAAGTACTTACAGTACTACAGACAGAGTCCTGAACCGACAGTGCGGAGCTAAATGTGGAATTATTTCGGACTAACTGACAACTTTTTTTTTTTAATCCCACAATTTATCCCCACCTACTACCCAGTGGACCCGCATCATCGGGAGTCGCCCATTAAGCCTGGTCTCTGCTGGAGCCTTACCTGTCAGTCCCAGGTCCCTCCATTCTGCCACAGATACCACCCGGGCAGGGTGGGGGCAATCCCCCGAATCTTGCAAGTGTCAGGGTCCGCGGGCTGCAGGCTTGGCTCCGCACATAGACTCTCGCTTGGCTTCTGTCTTCTCGGCCCAGTCGGGTATTTCCAATTTTCTTCCTGCAGGACGTCGCGGGCCCTGTACATCAAGGCGCGAACGCCGACGTCAGCAACGTCCCTCCCCTCCCTTTAGTCCTGAGGCTGACTGGTTGCTGACCTACATCCTCAACCAATCCAGCCCCTAGGACCTCGACTTGACGTTGCTCCCCCAGCCTCCGCCAGAGGTTGCAGCTTGCCGGGATAGAGAACCCTTCCCTGGAGAAGGCGAGCCGTCGTCGGACGCTCCAGCCTATCTCCCCTGGCCAACCCCGTGGCCCGAGCTCACTCCCAACCCGGCACGCATGGAGCGAGTTGTAGGCCGCAGTGCCTCAACCTCAGCACCACCGTGCTGGCCTAACCGACAACTTTAACCAACTTTTTGAACTGAGCAAAGGAGAAAATCTCCGGAACAACTGTTCAGTGAGGCGGAGTAAAGAATCTGATGGTTGGATTTCAAAGTGCTGCAGACAGAGTTTTCAACCAAGCTCAAGCTCAACATTCTATGCCTTGCATAGAATTTTAACCCTTCTCTCTCCAGTGCAGTTCAAGTGCTGGAGCTAACTGCAATTTATTTAGCTTTTTTTTGTTAACCGGGTAGGTACACTAGGCAAGTTACATGCCTATTTTCAAGAACGACCCGGGAGAGTACAACAGGTATTACAGATACATCAATACAGCGTAGTAGGTAAACGGAACATGTTGTAACACAGTACAAAAATTAAACAGGCAGGATAGGAATCATATGTAAGACAGGAAGTGGCAGAAAACATAGTGAGCAAGCATTAAGCAACATTGAACATCTGCATTGGCAAGTGCATAAGGAAGAGCTGGAGCAAAATCAGCAAACCGATATTGATTCATTTGGTGTTCCAGTAACAGGAGATCGTGGGCAATAGTACCTAGGACGATGCGCGCTAGGAGGCTTATGGCACTGCAGCATGAGGCCAGCTTCAGATGCTCCACAGGGATGTCCTAAGACGTTGATGGAGAGGGCAGTGCTTAAACCTGCTCAGGAAAGGTGTTCCAGAGCCTAGAAGCACATGCAGTGAAGTCCCTGTCCCCCATAAGGGTGCGGGTTGGAGGTACTTTTAGTATCCTGGGACCCTGGGACCTGAGAGGGTAGGAGGAGCGGTCAGCTGGAGAGAGAAGCTGAGCCAGTCCCAGGGGGGGGACCAGTGCTGATCACTTTGCTCACAAGGCACCCTAGTCCAAAATTTAGGTGATTGGCCGGGGAAAGCCAACCTGGCTTGTCATAGAGTTCGCAGTGATGGGTGAGGCAGGGGGCAGCCAGAGTGAAACGACAGATGTTATTGTATGTCATGTGCCACCGAGTAAGAAGGGCTTTCGAGGTACATGCAAATAGGTGGAGACCATAGCTGAGGGAAGGGAGTAGTACTCCTCTAGCAAGGGCTAGACGAGCAGCAGGGGTTAGGTTGTGTTTGACCCTGTAGACCAGACCCAACTTACACAATTCACAGCTCTGCAGACGTTGAGGATATGAGTCCCTAGGTCCAGTTGAGGGTCAAGCGTCACCCCGAGATATTTGAGAGAGGTCACAGTGAAGGGGAGCACCATCAGTGCAATCAATTCGGAGAGGGACAGGAGAGGCATGGATCTTGGCTGAAGAGCCAAATAGCATGGCCTGCATTTCTGTTGGATTAGCCAAGCCTGAATGTTCTTAAAGTCCTCAGACAGGCGGAGATTGAGGGTGGCTGTGTCCTGGGAGTGGGCCAGGAGGACCAGGTCATCTGCATACAGGATGACTCTACAATTGGTAACCACAGCAGGGAGATGGTTGACAAAGAGAGAGAAGAGAAGGGGTCCCAAGACCGAGCCCTGAGAAACGTCAGAGGTCGGGGTAGGGGATCTGAGAGGACTTTATTGAATTTGGTTAGCTGTACTCTGCCATGCAGGTAATCAGTTAACCAATTCAGAGCTGAGGGGGACAAGCCAAGGGACCTCATCTGAGTACAGAGCAGGTCGTGGTCAACAAGGTTCAAGGCCTTGGATAAGTCAATAAACACTGCTCCAGAGAGTTTCCCTGTTCCATAGCTGTTCTGATATTGAGGAGACAGCGATCAGGGCCGTGGTTGTGCTGTGCCCTTTCAAAACCATGCTGGGCAGGGGACAGCAATTCATGGCCTGATGTACTGGAGAGTTGTTCAGCTACTACCTTTTCAAGTAACTTGCTGATGGTCAAAGAATGGCGATCGGCTGATAGTTGTCAGGGACTTTAGGGTTGCCCTGCTTTAGCACGGGGACAACCCTGGCTACCTTCCAGATTTCTGGGATCACCCCCAAGGCAAGGGACAGGTTAACAGTGTGGGCCACTGGGGAGGCGATGTGAGGGGCTCCAAGTTTCAGAAACTTAGGCTGCAGATTGTCTAGGCCAGGACTGGAGTACTGGGAGAGGCTGGAGAGAAGAGACAGCACCTCCTTGTCTGACACCTCTCTTAGAAGGAACGGAGGTCTGTGGGGATCGGACACCTGCCAGTCTGGGAATGAGGAGCAGTTTGCACTCCTGTCAGTTGAGACATGTGGGGAGAGTGTAGATAGGTCAGTGAAGTGGGAGCTGAGAGCATTAGCAATCGTAGGTGGGTTGTTGCAGGAGGCTCCTTCAATGATCATGTCAGTAACTCCCGAGTTGGAGGACCCACTGACCAGAGCCTTTATGTTTCTCCAGAACCTTCTCGGGTCATTTGCAGAGCTAAGAAGAGCAGCCTTGCAGAAGTCACTTTTAGCGACCCTGATGGCTTTTTTACACTCATTTCTGAGTGTTCTATATTGTTGCTGCAGGGCCCGATTAAGGGAGCGTTTGAAGTGTGCCCAGCACTTGTCTCTCATCCGCATGAGGGCAAGGAGGCTCCTGTGCAGCCATTTTTTGGATGCCCCCCGACCCTCTGTCTAATAGTTGGGGCATGCCTGTCTTGCAGGGCCCCAAAGGTGTTGAGAAACTGGGTTGCGGCTGTAGAGGGGTCGGTGGCACCGTACACCCCTGACCAGTCCGTGAGCCTCAGATCCTCCATAAATGCATCCAGATCAAAGCTGGAGAAGTTTCTGATGTGGATGATTTTGTGAGGAATCTTTGGGGAGTGGTTTTTCCATACGCAGAAGACCGGAGAGTGGTCTGAGATGGAGTCAGATAAGGTACCTGCTGAGGAGATCCTCTCGAGGCGATTTGACAGGATCCAGTCCAGTAGGAAGCTAGAGGCACCGTTTGCCGACCATTGGATAGGCTCCTGTATAAGTTGCATCAGGGTTAGGCTGGCATGTAAAGGTTCGAACTGTTTGGCATTTCCACCATACCAATTTAAGTTCACATCCCCCAGGATTAGGAGTTCGTTGTCACCAATGCTAGGGCCAACAGTGTCCAGGAGGTGGGCGAGGCCCTGGAGCCCTCCCTTTGGGGGGTTATAGGTGCATACGACATGTAATTTTTTGGCATTACCAAGTAGGAGCACAGCGTGTAGCAGCTCACAGGGGGACAGCAGGGAAGTCTGGTGGGTCACCAGAGATACTTTAAGGTGGCTCCTATAGTATATTAGGATGCCTCCTCCCCTCTTGTTGTGAGACCGATCCAGTCGTATGAGCTCGTAGCCTGGGAGCGCACAGACTGAGTCAGGAATTGAGGGCTTGAGACAGGTTTCCGTTATACCAAGGACATCAGGCTTGTAGAGTGCGACCCATGCGACAAGCTCATTCAGATTGGGAAGGAGACTGCGAATGTTAAGATGAGCCACTTTTAACCCCTTTCCCAGCCGCCAGTTCTGAGGAATTGCAGAGGCCTGGGGGGTGGGGCCAGGATTAAGTTCAATGTCTCCAGCCAAGGCTAGGATCAGTAGGAAAAGCCACAGGAGGTGCCCTCTGGAGTCAGAATACAGCAAGACTTCATGTTGTTTGAATAAGGTTCCACTGATAGGGTCTGTAATTCACTGATTCTCCTGACAGAAGTAATGACTACCAGGAATACAGTTTTCCAAGTCAAACATTTAAGCTCATCTGAAGATAATGGTTCAAAGAGGGGTCTGCATAAGCTGTGCAATACAGATATTCAGATCCCAAACAGGAGTAGGCTCCCTAAAAGGAGGTTTGATATTAACCAGACCTTTGAAAAATTTCTTGAAAAGTGGATGGGAGGCTAGGGAAGAGCCCTTCCCAGCAGAAAGGAAGGCAGAAATAGCTGCCAAATGAACCTTAAGAGTGGTAGACCAAAGGCCTAGACTGTTAAAATGTACCAAATCATCTAAAGCAGTGGCAATGTCATCTGAATCTGGCTAAATATGCCTCAAAGAACACCAGAAACCAAATCTCTTCCATTTAGAATTGTAAATTTTCCTAGTTAGAAGGTTTTCTATTAACCATAAGAATATCTAAGACTGACTGGGAAAGATGCAGGCCTGCATATTCTAGCTCCTCAAGAACCAAGCTTTGAGTCTATGGGCTAGATATTCAGACTGCACCAGGTAGGGGCGCAAGCCTGGGCGCAGCGCAACTGGGTTGAGCCAGGGCAATGTCCAGGCAATATTCAATGGTGCTGTGCCATGGCTCAGCACCGTTGAATATGGCACTGAGGGCGCACAGCGCAGTGGCACTGTGCCAGCACATGTGGCAGCAGGGGAGCAGGAGGCTGCGTAAGTGCAATTGCGCTAGGCACAGCAAGAGCAATATTCAGCCGTGGGCATGGAAATCAGGCTATAATGCATGCAAGGTGCAAATGAGGCCATTTGCATGTCATTATGGCCCCATTTGCATGCTGTGCGCCAATCCCCGGTGGCTTGCGCCAGGCTGCAGCTGTCAGGGACTGATGCCCTGCTGCCCCTTGGCGGGTGTCACACCCGTTCATCCGATCACAGGCATGTGTAGACAAAACCCTGGTGGCCCAGTGGACCCTATCCCCTGCTCAATCGCAGGCATAGTAATAAAATAGCCCTGGTGATCCAGTGGACCCTATCCCCTGCCTGATCGCAGGCATGTATAATAAATATCCCTGGTGGTCCAGTGGACCGATCTCCGTTGCTCGCTCGCAGGCAGTAGTTAAACACCCTGTGGTCCAACAGTAACCCCTTCCACATCACTCATCAGATCGCCCCACCCTGCACCCCGTCAGCTGTGGGCTGCAGCTCCCTGCCCGCAAGCCAGCCACCGAATGACAGCGTACAGTACAGCTGTATGCCTATTGGTCCACTGCATGGTCCAATGGGCATGCAGTCCGTACTGTACTATACAGTCCCAATATGTGAATGGTTCATTCGTCGCTGACCGGAGGGGGGGGGTGCAGGGTGGAGGAGTCACAGTGGGCTGGTGGGAGGGTATCATTGGACCACAGGGTGTTTGACTACTGCCCGCGAGAATGGGTGATGGAGATTGGTCCACTGGACCACCAGGGTTATTTAAACATATGCCCACGATTGGGCAAGAGTTGTGGTCCACTGGTCCACCAGGGCTAATATATTACTATGCCCATGATCGGGCAGGGGATAGGGTCCACTGGACCACCAGGGCTAATATATTACTATGCCCATGATCAGGCAGGGGATAGGGTCCACTTGACCACCAGGGCTGATATATTACTATGCCCATGATCGGGCAGGGGATAGGGTCCACTGGACCACCAGGGCTATTTTATTACTATGCTCGTGATCGGGTGAGTGGGGGCACGATGCCTGGACTGTGTCCCGGGAGGTAGTAGGTCACCCACAGCAAGTGGCTGCCATGTTGCACCCAGCAATATGGCAGCCCACCTGTGGGTGTCCCCTGACATGTTCCTGGTTTTGACGGGCTTATCTTTGCACCCTCCTGTGTGGTGCAAGGCAGGTTTGTGCCTGCATATGTGCCGCACATCCCGGGCTGAATATTGGGATGTGCTGCATATGCATGAGCACGCCCCCCAACACTTGTGCTGCATACATTACTGGTGTGCCCTGGTGCATTGGGGGTTGCGCAGTGCAACCCGCCTGTTTGAATATCGTGCCGGGGTGCATTGGTGGGTTGCGCATGGTGCAACCCTGTTGCACCATGTGCAACACCTTTCAAGATCCCATCCTGAGAGTCTGAAGGTTGGGATACAGTATCCTCCCTTGGAGAGGATGTTAGAAGATTGAATTTTCTGGGAGGACAAATGGGAGTTGTCACTGACAGTGACAACAGCAGGGGGTACCAAGGTTGCCTGGCCCAGTCTGGAGCCACTAGGATCACTGTGCAAGGCTGAGACCTGATCTTTATCAGTACTCTGAACATAGGCAGAAAAGCATAAAGAAACCTGCTTGTCCAATCCAGTAGGAGAGCATCCTGAGGAACAGACCCCAAGAGAAGTGGTCTGCAACAGAACAGAGGAAACTGGTGATTGTCCAGGGCTGCAAAGAGGTCTATCTTTGGGGTGCCCCGTCTCTTGAAAATGACCTGGAGAATTTGAGGATTCAGGAAGCACTCGTGGTGACCCTGAGAAATTCTAATGAGTGCACCTGCCAATACATTGTCCTTTCCTGGTAGAAGCACAGCTATCAAGAGAAGCTTGAAGGGTATAAGCCAGTGACCATATTTTCATAGTTTCGGTGCACAAGGCCGAGGACTGAGTGCCTTCCCTGCTTGTTTATTTACCACATGGTTGTGGTGTTGTCTGTCCTGATCTGTACCACTTTCCCCTGAATTGTGTTCGAGAATGTCTGGAGGGCTAGAAAGACCGCTCTGAGTTCCAGAAGATTTATGTATAGGAGAGACTCCTGGTGAGACCATGTTCCCTGAGCAGTGAGCTGATCCAGATGGGCTCCCCATCCCAACACGGATGCATCCATAGTGAGAATCACTGTAGGGGCCTGAATGAGGAATGGGATACCCTGCCTCAGGTTTTCCTCCTCCAGCCACCACTGGAGAGCCTGAACCAGAGTCTGAGACACTGGAATTAACTCGGAAAGGGGATCTTTTTTCTGAGACCAAAAGGACCTGAGATGGAACTGAATGTCCCTCATTTGAAATCTTGCCCCTTGCACCACTGCAGTGGAAGCTGCCTTATGGCCTAGAAACTGTAAGAAGTGCCTCGCTGGTTGAGATAGTAGTGGACGAAAGGAAGATGCCAGGGTTGTGAGGGACTTTACTCTTGAGAGAGGAAGAAAGGCCTTTGCCTGAATAGTGTCCAGCTCCATCCTTATAAATACGAGAAGCTGGGCTGGTTCTAGAACAGACTTTTCTAGGTTTGAGATGAATCCTACAGACCCCAGAAGTTTTTGAGTGACCTCTAGCACTGACCTGACTTAGTCTGAGGACTGACCCACTACAAGCCAGTCATCCAGGTATGGGAACAGCAAGATGCCTTGTTTCCTGAGAAAGGCCACCACTACTGCTAGACACTTGGTGAACACCCTTGGAGCAGATGTTAGGCCGAAAGGCATTGCTCTGAACTGGTAATGACCTGAGGGTAACTCGAACCTGAGGTACTTTCTGTGGGAATGTCTGATAGGTATGTGAAAGTAGGCATCCTTGAGATCCAGGGAGGCTAGCCAGCCTCCTGGTCTCAGCGAGGGAAGAATTATTCCCAGAGTCACCATTTTGAACTTTGGCTTTATGATATGTCTGTTCAGGTATCTTAGATTTAGGATGGGTTGCCACTCCCCTGTCTTTTTTGGGGTAAGGAAGTACCTGGAATACAGTCCTTTGCCCCTGTGCTGATGGGGTATCCTCTCCACTGCCCGCAGAAGCAGTAAAGAGGAGACCTCTGCCTCTAGGGCATCTGTTTCCGAAGGAGTGAGAGGACTGAAACACATTGCTCTCATTTTGGGAAACCTTTTGGAACGGAGAGCAAGCCCCTGGCTCACTACTTCCGGGACCCATTTGTCTGAAGTTATAGACTTCCAGACCTGGAAATAGTGAGCCAGACTGCCCCCCACAGGAACTGAGGTGGCAACCCTGACTGACACCTCAGGGTGTCTGTCTGGCAAGGGGCTTAGACTAAGTAGAGGATGAAGTTCTGTTCATCCCCTTTTTGCCTCATCCCTTAAAGAACCCCCTCTGTTGAAAGGAAGAGGAGGCCTGAGCTTGGTAGAAAGGCCTGCCCCTGCCAGCCCTAGATTGCTGCCTTTGAGGAGTGACCTGCTTCTCCTTGGCTGCAGCACTCCTGTAGGTGGTCCTGTACTCATCCATCTTTTTCCTGTAAGCCTCTGTTTGTTCACCAAACAGAGAGTTACCGTTAACAGGGAAATCCATGGCCTTAGTTTGGGTATCCTGTGACAGACTGGTACATCTGAGCCAAACAAACCTCCTCATGGAGACAGATGTAGCCATAACTCTGGAATGCACATCATTTGACTCCACAGCAGTGTGAGGTTGGACCTTGGATGCCTCAATGCCATCTGCGGCCACCTGCTCCAGCTCCTTGGCTAGCTGGGGAGGGGCATTCCTGGCCAGCTCCAGAACCGTATCCCACATAGATTTCTGGTACCTGGCTGTATATGCCATATAGAAAGCCTACCTGAGTCCCAAAGAGGATGCCAAGTACTGTTTCTTTGCCATGGCATCCACTTTCCCGGAATCCTTATCTGGGGGAGTGAGATGCCAAAGGAATGTTAGCCTCGTCACAGGCTGCAGCTTGCACTAACCCAACATGGCTGCAATGACTGGTAAGGAATTCCACCCCAGGACCTGACAAAGTATACCTCCTGTCCATTTTCTTTTCCACAGGAGGTATAGATATGGGAAATCGTACAATTTTCTGTGTCTGTTTCCCCAGGGATTTATGCAGAGAGATAGACACCCTTTTGGACTCTGGGACATCCATCATCTCCACATAGTCAGGTTCCTCCTGATCCTGTTCAGCCTCTTCCACTGGAAGCTGAAGACTGTCAGCCACTTTCTTGTAAAACAAGAAATGGGAGAGGGACTCAAAGTCTGGGACGAGAAACATTGGAAGGCCTGTCTGGGGAAATGTCAGGCTCTACTGGCTCAACTAGGCCTTCATATTCATCATCATCATCATAATCTTCTTCTCCTTCCCAATCATCCTCATAAAAAGCTTCAGGGTCATAATCTGAAGCAGAAGCTTCCAACCAAACTGATCGTCTTTGTGTCAGTGTCGGAGTCGGTTCAGTCGGAACCGGGCAAAGCGATTGAACAATCGTGATCGCCTTAGCAATCTCTTCAGCGACTGGAACATGGGATCTGAACTGGCTGATTTTCGTTTTTTCTTTGCAGGAGCCGATTCCGAGGAATCAGCTCTCCTTTTGGACGAGGAGGTATCACCCAGGTCAGTAGGCACCCCCTCAGGTTAGGTCAGAACCGAACCAGGCTGGCCATCTGGGTCAATAGACTTCTCGGCCTCTCTTACCTTCAGCCTACGTAAACGTTTTTCCAAAGTGGCTTTGGGAACGTTTTTACATATTTGGCAGTCTTCTTTGAGGTGGTCAAACCCCAGATAATAAACACAAACAAGGTGGGAATCAGCCTTGGCAAATGCTTCCCCACACTCGGTACAGTGCTGAAACCCAGTGGGACCAGTTTTCTTTTTGGGTTTCTCAGACATGCCTAGTTCAAAAAAGTTACCCTTGTCAGCCTTCAAGCCAGGTAACATGAACCTATTGATTCCAACTGTGTCACGGGTCGGTTAAAAAAAAAAAAAAAATTGGAAAAAATTCTCGTTTTTTTAGGAATCGATAGGTACCGGAACACCACAGATAGGAAAAAAAAGGCAGAAACAGAGAATTGTTTCGGTTCCCAACCGGACTGACTGGAAAGAAACCGAACAAAAACAATTTCTACACAAAAACTCTACACTACCTGTACCGTAGACAGAGATCTGATACAGAAAAAAATAAGGAAACAGTTGTTGAAACTGACTGACTTTAACTAACACCGAACCGGAGCGAAGGAGAAATCTCCGGAGCGACTTCACAGTTAGGCAGAGTAAAGAATCTGACGGTTACACTGAGAAGTACCAGAGACAGAGGTTTGAAAACCGAGCTCAAGCTCAACGTTCTATGCCCTGGCATAGAGTTAACCCTTTCCTCTCCGGAGCAGTTCAAGTGCTGCGGCTAACTACTTATAGTCAGAATACAGCAAGACTTCATGTTGTTTGAAAGCCTCGACATGCATTCTCCAGAGGACATAAAGGAGAATGGGATATGATGGAAATATACATATGATGGTTCAACAAGGTGAATTCTGCACAGCTATGTAAATGAAGAAACAGTACATCCACCAGTGGCACAAAATCAAGCGGGAAGAGGAGACATTTAGAAGAAACATCAAGAAATGTTTTTTTATGCAGTGGGTGGTGAACTAATGGAACAGACTGCCCAGTAATGTGGTCAGTGTTTGCACTTTACCAGGGTTCAAAACATCTTCAAGGGGTTATGAGAATTAAAAGGGAGGAAGGAAGAGGAAGAACTCTGCAAGGAGAGGAAGTCAGGGTAATACACAGTCAACAGGTCATACATGATCTTTTTATGTTCATATTTTCTATGTTTCCAGGCATTAGTCATCTATCTTTAACCCAACACTTCAAGATAAGTTAAAAAAAAAAAAACAGTATTTGTTGTAATAGAATTCATTTGGTATGTCAGCCAAGGGATTCATTTAATATGCCTGTTTTTTAGCAGGAGGAAAACTGTGCTGTAACTAAAATGACATCATGATGTCCCTCATGCAATGTTGTGGCCCTGAAAACACAGGGCAGTGACAGCAGTGGCAAAGCAATGCATTTTATTTATATAGCATCCTATCCAGGGACTCAGAGTGCTTCCCAGTAAAAACAATACCCCCAAAAGTTAAAATACAATTTTTTAATATAAAACTAAAGGCTTTTTCCAAAAGAAAAGTTTTTAAAGAGGCTTTAAAGGCCTCCACTGAGCTGGCTGCACATATATAAGGTGAAATGGAATTCCACAAAGACGGTGCAGCAGTACCAAAAGCTCTATCGCCAGATCTCTTAAGACGAGAGGAAGGTACAACAAGCAAGCCAGCCTTGGCAGGGCGTAGGGGCAGAGAAATTGCTACGGCACCAGGAGATCTTTGTGGTAGTCAGGTCCCGAACCACGTAAGGCCTTGTAGGTCAACAAGCAAATTTTGAAGGTGATGCAAACACAGTATTGAGGAACATTTCAGCATTTTTTTATAAGTGTATGGGTCCAATTGGAGGGCCTCGTATGGATATATGAGTGTTGCCTCGCGTGTTCTTAGGACCAGAAGACCGTGAACTGAAGGTGAGCAGTTCTGTGGCTCTAAGGATGGAAGAGGTGACACTCTTAGATCCATAAGAGGCCCTCCAAATGGACCCATAAAATTATTACAGATCATTAACTTTTTTAAATAATAAAAAAAAAATCCCTTTTTTTTAATTTAATCACCGATGGTGCATGTGGTCAGAGAGAAGCCCATTGCAGTGGCTAAACATGTGAGATACTCTCACGGTAATAATAATACCTCACGTGCAACTGAAGGAAGCACTGTGATTGGTTGTTGATACTCCCATAATCTATAATAATAAAAAAAATACAACTCAGTAGTAAAAAGAGCACAAAGCAGATGTTATATTTCTAATCTTTAAATAGCCAGCAATCTATTGAGTCATCTAGTCCCCCAGTCACATTTTTCCATTTCCTTTCACCTTTCTTTTTAGCAAGTCCATTGTAGCAATGCTTTTCATCAGGGGAGATCCACACTTCATCCAGTACACTGAGCATTGGAAGGCTGTCTACAGTATAGCCACGATATCCAGGAGTGAGGCACAGTGGATTGCCTCGTAGCAGTAAGAGCCTCAGTTTTGGTAGAGTTGCGACCTTGGAAATAATCCCATGCAGATCTTCAAGGTCATTGAAGCTTAGATCCAGAGACACAAGATTTGGCCTGAAATTCAAAAAATAGGAGTGCACTAATGGCTGACAGACTTATGATTTGGTGATTACAAGAACTCATTAATGTCAGCAGCAGTTTTGATGTCATAACATAGGTTTAGCCTTATATTTAAGTTGCTGCTCTAAATGCATTTTTTGTTCAAAATGAGCCAATCATTTTTTGAAGATATCTGTAGTTTTTATACCAAACTGTATGCTATACAGTATTAACAGTATGTACAGCGCAGATATTGGAAAAGTTACTCACTGTAATAAAATGTTATCTTCTAATCAATTAGAAATGCTGGCCAGACTTGTGCATCACCTCCAGCTGGTGCATGAAACCCAGGAACTTGAAATGTTTTGTCAAAGATGGTCTCACAGTGGTGGTGGTGGTGGTGGGGGCAGAAGCCGATGGAGCAAGACACACTTTAGCAAGACTCCCGCTCCATTTAGGATTTTAACTTAAAGAGAACTGTACTGGACCTACAAGTGGTTTTCCTCAGTATAAAAACAGTTTTTAAAATACTGGGCTATATTGGACCTTCCAGGGGCTATATGTCCCTCCTTACACTCTTGGGTGGTCTGGTATAGCCCAATACTGTGCACCCTATTGGGTATTATTGCTAGCATAGATGCATAGAATTTGTCAGCAGATAAAGACCCAGCAGTCCATCCAATCTGCTCATTCCCTGCCAGACTCCATGCCTGACCTAAAGCTAAACCGGATTTATTGAGTCAACTGCCCTGTTGGCATCTAGGTAACCCCTCCCCAGGCTGCCTGTGCTCTCTCTTTCCACAGACTTCACTGTCCCCATGTGCCTGTCCCATCCATGCTTGACCTCAGTCTTAGTTTCAACTAGCTGCTTTGGAAAACTATTGCACATATCCACCATCTGCTGCATGAAAAACAACTTCCTTGCATCCCTTCTGCCACCCCCCTTCCCCACCAACTTCCATCCATGCCCCCTGGTTACAGTGCTTCTGTACCTCATGAATAGATCACTGCAGTCCACCAGGTTTGTTCCCCTAAAGAACTTGTAAATCTCAGTCACAACCAGCCCTCCCCCCACACTTTTGTCAAAAGAGTACCTGTTGAGACTCTCTCACTTCTCAGCGTATGTCTTCCCTTGTTGCCCCTGGATCATTTTTGTAGCCCTCCTCTGGATCCTCTCCAAGTGGTTCCTGTCTTTCTTTAGGTAAAGATTCCAGAACTGTGCCTAGTACTCCAGGTGTGGTCAATATGCATAACCTTACATTGCAAGACATTACATTTATCTGTCACACCTTGGGCCCCCTTCCCGGCTTTTCTAGAGCCCTTTTTATATCCCTTCTTCCCTCGACTGCATCCACTCTCCTGCAGATCCTGGTGTCATCTGCAAAGAGACGGATCTTACTCTGGATACCCTCCCCTATGTCATGGATGAAAATTTTGAATAACTGAGGTCCCAGGACCAATCCCTGTAGCACTCTACTCAAGTTTTTCCTGACCCTGTAGAATTTGTCATTAATTACCACCCTCTGAGTCCTGTTCTCCAACTAGTTCCCTAGCCATCTGGTGAGTCTGTCCCCCACCCTCAGGTTCTCCAGCTTTCAGCCTTCTGTGTGGTACAGAATTAAAGGCATTGCTGAAAGTTTAGATATAGCACATCTACTGCCTAGATTAGTCTGGCATGGTCTCCAGCAGCTTCCCAATAATCTAGGTCAGACTGGTTGGCTTGTAGGTACTGCAATTGCCTCTGTCTGCATGCTTGTGGAGTGGCACTACATTGGCTGCTCTCAAGTCCACTGGCATCACTTCTGATGCTAGGGGGAGAAATTAAATGGATCAGTCAGTGGAGCCACAAGAGTCCAACTCACCTCCCTCAACACCCTATGATGCATGCCATTGGGGCTCTGATGTATTCACTTTCAGGGTCTTGCACCCCTGAGAGCCCTCTGATATAACCCCCACCTTGAGCCTTAGCCCTCTTGGGTCTGCCCCCCAAGCTCTTGGAATGTCCCACATTTATCTACAGTAAAGACAGAACAAAAACATAAATTCAGGATATCTACTTTTTTGCTGTTCTCTTCCATTCATTTCTCCTCCTCTTGTCAGTCTGACTATTCATACGTCTTTGCTACATAAAGCCAGATACCTCCTGGGATGTAGACAGCTTATACCGGTATGGAGCCATTTTTTGTTTTAAGAAAAGGATGAATTGCTTTGTACCTTCTGCCCAAGATTTGGATCCAAATCATTTTGCTTGCTTAGGGCATACATGATCGACCGCACAGGGCTCCACATCCATGACACTGGGCTGACACAGTGACCATTATAACAGCAACTTTGCAAAACTTCATGATCCTTATTATGATTTCAGTTCTTGACATTCCAAAGTAGAATCAGGTATATTTACCAGAAGTCCGCAGAGAAATATTTGTACTCTGTAGAGCTGAAAATCTTGTTCTGACCAAGTCCTAGGTGCTGTAATTCAGGAGGGGCACTGGAACAAAAACACCCTAGACTAGAGATTTCATTACTGCAAAGCTCCAATACCTAAACACACACAAAAAAAAATTGTAAAGCAACTGTCCATCATTCTTAAAACCTATTTTTTTGGTTCATATACTGTAGTTCACATTTGACCAAATACTGCATATTGTTTGTTTATTACATCTTTATTGGTGGCAGAACAATACCTAGGGCATGTTCTCTCATTTATATCTCACAGCTGCACCCCATTACAAGGGATGTTCCTCATTTGACTATTTACAAGTCCTCCGTCTCACACGAAGAAAGTGCTGTCCTGCATTGTATATGGAGATTTAAAAGCAGGCATTCCTATTAAAGGGACACTGTCATCCCTCTCAGGTCTCAAACTGTTCCTAGATTGAAAAGCACGTGTTATGATTGCTCACATTCCCTGTAGAGATTACCTGATGTAGTCAGGAGTTTGACGGATTCATTTTAAAGGTAAAAAAAACACACTGGCCACTGCACTGGTGTTACAACACAAACATGTGTTTGTTTACATTTCTTGACCAACTTCCATTGCATCTTTTCTGGACTTAGGAATGCCCTTAACACAGTCTGGCCACTCATGATGCTGATGGAGAAGAGAAGACTACTGTACCATAGGTGACTGCACTTTTTAAGGGTGTTCCTAATGTTCAGGATGTATGCAACAAGAGTAGAACAAGGATTTGAAGCAAAACAAGGCTGGGTGTAACTGCACCATTCCCATGCATTTCAAGTTCCGGTTCAAAAGGAAGCAGGTCAGACAATCAGCCACTTCAATGAATTTTAGAGAAGGTAAGCAATCATAAAATGTGGGTTTTCAATTAGAAATTATATGATGCAGAAAGGGTTGACAGTGTCCTTTAATCTTTGCTCCTGAATCAACAGGAAATGTAATGTGCACAAAAGCAAATTATGGCGGTGCTAGAGTAAACAATTTTGGTACAATATTTTCCTTATAGCCACATATACCATCTGTTTCAAGTCTTAGTTCAATTAAATTCATGTGGTTAAAGTTAAAATGGCAGTTGCCACGTGGCGGGGAATATTGCTCTCTGTGTAAGCTGGATGCTAAGTTATAATGTGGCACCATGGATGCATCTATGAGCTGTATTTGAGTATGTACAGTTGCCACAATAGACATGATCAGATATTTCTTGAAATGTCTGTGATAAAAGGAACATTTTCTCCGACAGTCTCATTGTATTTTTTGGTATTGCCACCAAGGAGCTTTATGAGAGGAAACATATGGATGTTTCGTATCTAGACTTCAACAATTCCATAAACACTGTACCACTGCATACTAAGACTAGTTCATAAAATTGCAAAACTAAGTGTAGCCCCTCTCTGGTGCCATCCTGGAAAGGGCTACTGCCCCTGCCTTGCAGGTCAGACCAAGGATAAGGGGCCTGGGTTACCATAGCTGACCTACAGCGGTCCTTTCCCAAAAGTTAACAAAAATGGCAGTGCATCCACCCAGAGAACAAATTCAGTGGGTCTGATTACCAGCAGCACAACCCCCTGGGATGTCATACCAACCCACCTCCCCAACAGTTACCCCGACATGAACTTACCAGGATTCCAACCTCCCCACATTTAGTTATACCATTTACCTTTTCCATTTCATCCACTAACATGCTCACTAAAATCAGGCTCTGGGATCATCTGTGCTGCAAAACAATAACATCTCAGTTTATTTATGGGGGTTAGGATGGGAACAGTGGAATAAAGTTCAAGCATTTTTAATATGTGCATTTCCCAGTAATCACATTTCCCTTTGATTCAAACCCATATTGCAATCAATGCAGCCACCAGCTCCATCTAACCTAGCTAACTGCTGCAGAAGCAGCTGCCAAACAAAAACAAAAATAACCTCGGCTAACTGAAAGACGACCAACATCCAACATGCCTCGGCTAACTGAAAGACAAGCCAACATCCAACATGTTAGGAACCACTGAAAAATTTTAACTACAATAAAAATGGACTACACGTGAGTAGTGCACCCTCTCAGTGGGTGTGGTCGAAGTTTCGTGTCGCTCTGATGCATTTTCAGACTTTGAACCTTCAGCACATTCATATTCTCTTGTTCCTCATCATTCCTCTGCATTCCATCTTTTCCCAGGCTTAGACGCAACCTTTGTCCTTTTACCAGGCTCAGGACACAACCTTCATTATTTTTCAGGCTCAGGATACAACCTTTGTCTTTTTTCAGTATCAAGACACAACCTTTGCTCTTTTTCCAGGTTCAGAACACAACCTCTTCTCTCTTCTTCTTCATCTCACCACTGTGGTGCAATTTCAGAACACCACAGAATATTCGGCATCCAGCAGCTTCCCTTTTCCCCTCTGCCAAGCTGCTTCTTTAACCTCTTCTCTCTCCAGCTTTTCTCTTCCCTTTCCCTGATGGAGCAGGTACTCCCTAAACTGGGGGACAAATTTCTGGCAGCCCCCAGGCAGGCCCATCCTGCAGCCCCATTCTCTCCAGGTGCAAGAGCCCTCCTCTTCCTGGAGAAGCTCCCACCGAACTGACTCAAACTCCAACTGTCCTTGTCTTTTGGGAGCCCTGTTCCTTGCTTCCCATTGGCTGGAGCCACTGTCCTCAAGAAAAAATTAATATGTACGAGGCTCCCTTGATGCCTTATTGGTGAAGAAAAAGGCGCCTAAACTTTCCCCAGTATTTTCCCCCAAAAGTCCTTTCAAACAGTCCCAGAGTCCCTGGCAAGAATCCTGGTGTTCTGGTTGACTGGCTGGCGTCACATGGCCGCTCAGCATGGTGGCTGGATGTAAACAGTGTCCCAACACTTGAACAGTGTCCCAAGATCCAAAAGTTCCTGCAGCCAAACCATTTACTTTCAGTTTTTTATTTCCCCACACAGCTATAGCCACCCCCCCGTGCCCTGTAAAGCGATTGTACTCTGCACCCTATTCCTTCTGCCCTTTCTCAGTCACTGCTGCCATTTATAAGTGTTCCTAGGCAACATGTACACAATCCCAGTGCAGTACATGTATGCCCCAACTTCCCCACTCTACTGCGGTCTGTGTAAGCCTTTTTGGTTATTTAAACCCCCACAGACTGGCAGTCTTTCCTTTTCCCTTGCACTTCCTTCCCTTTTATTTATTTATTTATTTATTTACTTCTTTTTCCCTCTGTTGCTAGCACCACTAATATATGCCCCTAGACGCTGGACAGACCCACTCATTAATATTCATGAGCCACCTCATTGATATGCACGAGGCAGCTCCCTGTTCTCAAGTGCGACTGGTGCTCACAAAACTGGCTCTCTTTTCTCTCCCACTGCCTCTCCGGTTTTCACAAGGTCTCTGGTCCCTCTCTTGCTCAGTACTGGGACCAGGACCACCAGAGAGACAGAAGTGGTCACAGAACGGCCAAAAGAAAAACACGCTACTGCGCATGCGAGGAGCTCGCTGGCACCACAGTGCCATTTCTCCAACTGGTGGCTCCGCAAACCAGCTCCTCCAGCCCCACACTCTCTCACTCTCCAAAAACCATGCGGGAGCTGGCAGGAGAGGAAGAACATGGGTCAAGCCAGGACCCAGGAGAAAAAAACAATGAGGGGTGTAAGCAAAACCCTGGGGAAAATCAACCTTTTTTCAGGGGCTCACAGGTAAGCCACTGACGGGGGTTACACTCCCCCCCCTTAAATGCTTGGCATTTGTTATTTATCTGTGAGGAATTTCAAACACCATGAGACACCTAAACATTACAGTATTAAAAGACATCCATCTGTGCTGTGCTAATTAACATTTACCTTTAGTGTTCTTGGCAAGTTGTGAAAGTTTATTTTGCTGATCTTATTTGCACTTAATACGAGTTCCTCAAGATTGCATAATCTAAGCAGATTTTCATCTACGTCACATATCTGTGAAAACAGAACAGAAGAACAGTTTGTCTTCAAACATTTCAATATTAATGGTAACACCACACTTGACCCAAAAACCATTGCTGACTCATTTAACACAGCATTCACAGACCTCAGCTCAGTTCTACCTAATGATTTCTTCACTGGAGAGGAAGTTCCTATGTCCCAATCTACCACTACCTCAAATAAGCCACGTTTCTACTTTAAAGAGGTCAAAACCCATCAGGCTCGCAAGTATGTCACCAAAGCTATTAGCAAATCAAGATTCAGCAATGACACCCTTGATCTCAAACTCCTGTCTCTCACTCTAGAAGAAGAGGTGCTAGAGCCCCTGACCAAGATCCTAAACCTCTCTCAGCCTAAACCAATTCCCAGATAAGTGGAAATCTGCCACCGTTACCCCAATCCACAAAGGTGGTGACAAAACTGCCCTCGAGAATTTCAGACCCATTTTAATCCTTCCTCCCCTCTCCAAGGCATTGGAACGTATTGTCTCTGACCAGCTTACTGACTTTTGGAATAAACACAATGTACTCTGCAGGCAACAACATGGTTTCAGGAAAGGGCACAGCACCTCCTCTGCTCTCCTCGAATTCACCGGCGCTATTCAGAACTCGCTGGACAAAGGCCAACTAATTGGATCTATTTTTATTGATTTGACAAAAGCTTTCGACACCGTTAATCACCACCTCCTGCTTGTCCAGCTACATAATGCTGGGCTGTCACTCAACTCTATCAGCTGGTTCAATAGTTACCTGGGCAATCGGACCCAGAGAGTAAGAATTGCTGATACCCTCTCTGATCCAAGACCTGTCCGATCGGGGGTCCCCCAGGGTTCCATCCTGGGACCCCTCCTCTTCAGCCTGTTCCTAAATGCACTACCAGAGTCCTGCCCTGAGCAAATCTTACTCTACACTGATGACCCGATTATATTAGCCTCTCACCATGACCCTAAGCCTCTGCAAGAAAAACTCCAACAGGGTTTCTCATCTGTCGAGGCTTGGTTCTCTTCTCATAAACTGATCCTCAATCAGAAGAAGACAAAATCCATAATGTTCTGCAGCCACCACAACAAAAACAAGCACTACCAACTCTCAATCAAAACTAAACAAGGAGTCACGCTGGAACAAACGCAATCCTTTAAGTACCTTGGCATCACCCTTGACTCCCATCTCACCTACACTGTCCACATTAACAAAGTGGCAAAGACCACTAATACTCGACTGGGCATACTATTCCGGCATAGGAAACACCTAACCTCTGATGCCCTGTCTATTGTCATCCAAAGCTCAGTCGTTAGTATTATCGACTACGGCCTTATCCTCTATGGCTCAGCCACCGCCACCTCCCTCAAACGTGTAACTATCTCTCTAAATAAAGCCTGTCGACTCATCACTGGACTACACCATCTCACTCACACTTGGTGACCTCTACTCCCAGACCAACTGGCTTCAACTTCAATGTAGAATAAAATATCAAACCTGCATTACGGCCCAGAAAATAACGATGGGTATTGCTCCGCCTGGTGTCTGTGCTCTCCTCACACCCAGAACCAGCAACTCCAATACGAGGAGGTCCAAGCAATACTCCCTACAAATCCCGAGGTGCCACACTACTCAAGGTCAAAGATCATTTTCCTACAGGGCACCCAGCAGGCTTAACTCCCTTAGTAGTGACATCTCTGCAGCACCGACGCTTGGAGTTTTTAAGTCCAGACTAAGACTCTCGCCACTTGCCTCCAGCTCCTATGACTGCTCACCCAATTATTCCACCGTCCTCCTGCCTATGCCCCCACAACAAGCACTTTGGTCTAAATGCTGCCACCCTAACCTAGCACTTTTATCTGTCTGTCCTTGACAAGGACCATTGGCTGCCGCCCCCTTCCTCCTGCCTCCCTCCCAACTACTCCTACCCTCTTCTCTCCTCCCCTTCATCTCAAACTCTCTGATCTCCCTCCCCCTCACCCCTACACCTTCCTACCTCACTCCGTCTTTCTCCAAAATCCTTTACCCCAACTGTATTTGCACGTTTGGAAATTGTTAAATGATTATTTACTGTCTCTTGCTGTGTACTGTACTATCTGTTGTGGAACCTTTGTAAAAGAGCCTCGGCTCAAAGGTATTGTGCTAACCATAGACTTAAATAAATAAAAATAAAATAAACTTTCCTAGTTCAGTTTTCCATCCAACTTGTAAGTGCATGATGCTTGTGATACAGTTTACAACTTAGGACCTGCTCTCCAAACTGTTTGTTGCCTTGTTGTATTCTTTACCTGTAATTCTTCCTTGTACCTACTGTACACGGGTGTTGCTCTGAAGGTTGTTTTGGTAAATAAGATGATTCACCTGAATGGACTTCCTTGCAGAAACTTAAAGAAATATCTTAAAAGCAACTTACAGAGCAGCAGGTTGCTGATACAAGAAAGACTTTAGGCACTTCTATAAGCACTAAAGCACAATATGGTGGTTAACCATCATGTTATTGCACCCCTATGTACATTAATGGTTCACCACTGGAGTGTGATTATTACACATGTATTTGGCAGTAGTGATCTTGCCATACTTGCCACCATCCATTTCTGTTGTTATGTAGCTGCTTCTCTGCCAGGACCGTTTCCACAGCGCTCTGGTTGGAAGCTTCTCCTTGAAACCTCCCAGCCACATCTGCAACTCTCCCCACCAATCCCCCATCCCTGGTGGATATTCTTGTTAAGTGTAGAATGAGAGTGCCATTGACCATCATCCTGACAGTTCTGTGTTTTTTTACCCCATTGTCACTCGGCACACTCCCATCAGCCCGGTGCACTATGTCCCGCCTTACTATGTGACATTGCATGCACACAATAGGTTCCTGTGGAGCAGCTAGCACCCTGGCCCACCACAAGGGTTGCTGTGGTACAAAACCTGGCACCAGCCCTCCCTAGCTGGGACCGCAGCCATACTGCACCACTACTCCAAACCCTTGGCTGCCTGGCTGGCACTGGAGTCCATTCCCATACCTGGGTCATCGGCATGGCAGCACAACACACTGCCGCTGGGCCAATGGGAAGCAGCATCTATTTATTTATTTATTTTAGTCTTTGGTAACTGGGTAAGGCCCACTAGGCACAAGTGCCTGTTTTCAGGGGCGACCTGGGAGCACTGAGCGGTTAAGTTTTATTTAAGTGTCTATTTCTTAAAATGGAAATTCTGACTTTGCACTTGATTAGCTTGCTTCTATTTCATTAATTATTTATTTTTCTCTCTGGTGTGGTGTTAGTTGCTTTACTTCTGCTTAATTCATCCACTAATCCTAACACTTTCAAGTGGTCTCCCTTGATTGTTCCTCAGCTGCCACTTCCTGTATTCAGTCCTGGCTGCTCCCTTCCTTCCTATACAGCAGGACTCCTACACCTCCGTATCATGATCCAATTAGGAGATGACGACTTCCCGGAGCCCTTTAAGGACCATTAGTGCATGGACAGATTGGAAGAGTAATATCTTTCACACTGACACTGACTAGTTTCCCCGTTAGACTATGAGTGCATTATAAAAGCGTGTTGATATCAAAAGTAGATACTGTATTCAGGGCTTGAAATAGAGGCCTCAAGAGTACATTTCCACCGGAAATGTGTCCGGTTTGCCATACATTTCCTGATCAAATTATACATTTCCACAGATAAAAAAAAAAAAGAATACCAAATCTAGTAAGAGACATGCTTCTTTATCTGCAAAAAGTTGTTAATAAAGATTTTTCTTAACCTGACTTGTATTAGTCTCTCTTTCTTTTAGTCAACAAATCACAAATCGGCTAGCTCAGTCAGAGATCGGACTCCTTACAGGGACTCCCCCTTACTGTAGGGTAAATGTATGTGGTAGCAGCAGGTAACAGTGTTATTTTATTTTTAATCCACGCACTAGCTCTGTGAGAGATTTCCCCACAAGGATCCCCTTACTGTAGGGCAGTAATATGCAGTTAAGCATGCAGGATCTTTTTTAATTTTTTTAAACCACACTGAAGCTCAGGCAGACTCTTAATCCTCACAGGGACTTTCCCTTCTAGTGTAGGCCAAACAGTTCAGTGAACAGACAGTAATTTAGTTGTTTGATATGCCGGCTCAGTGCAGCTCAGATAGAAAAGTCCCCACAAGGACTTTCCCCCTTATGGCAATCCAACTTAGCTGGAAATAGAATGTTTTTTTTTTTCCACACTGACGCTCAGAGATTTCCTCACAGGGACTTAACTTTTAGTGTAGGGCAATGAGCTCACTAACCAGCCAGTTATTTAATTGTTTAATACTGCAGCTCCGATAGATAAATCCCCACAAAGATGTTCCCCCCTTAGGGCAATCCAGTATACTTAGTAAGAAAGCAGGAAACAGAAAGGTTCATTTTTATTTACACTAAGATATTTTCCCCACAAGTCTGCCCCCCCCTTACTGAAGGCAATATGGGTAATTATCGTATGCAGGAATTTTGTTTTGTAAGCAACCACAGAGTTAGATTCCCCCCCAGTCTTAGGACTTCAGAAATTAATAGGCAGTCTGTGGTTTTATTCTATCAGACTGCAGCAGCTGCTAGCTCTTTCTGACTGCTGACTGTCACAGCCTACTGGAATATTTTTTCCATACTCAGTTAATTTTAAATCAAAAAAGCCTGCCTGCAGCAGGCATACAACTTAGGTTCACTATGTCTACTGTCCACCAACCAACCACAGTAGCAGACCATCGCTAAGTTCCCGAGTCCCCTTGGAACAAATAACTGAAAATTCAGTGTCCCCCACAAACTGCTCTTTAGTGTTTTTTTATTTTTTTGTTTAGTTATTTAACCAGGTGAGCTCAGAGGATGTTTTTTTCCTCCCACTAAACTGTCAGATGTGTTTAATTCTGCCATGACCCCTACTACTCCTCCCCCAGACTTGTGGAAAAAGCAATTACTTGGCTGTATTCTCAGAGTGCTGCAGCTACTACCGACTGCTATGCACTTGAGAGTGATCGTGATTATTTTTTAATGAATGAAAATACAGACTATAGTTATGCCATGACTCCGAGAATGTCACTCACTCAACAGAAGTAAACGCTCCTTCCTCGCTCGCTGCCAACAGACTTCTGATACCCCTCAAGGTCAGATCAACAGGAAGAAAAAATTACTCACCTTAGTAATGTTGTTTCTTCTAATGGAGTCTTGCTATATTATAGACATTAGCAGTTTGTTCCAGCTCTAGAACTGCCCCGGAGTGAAATGGTTAAAACCATTCCAAAATAGAATTTTGGCACGAGAGCAGCTCTATCTGTGTCATTTCAAACTTGAACTGTCAGATCTTTATGAGCCAAACTCACTAAGGTCTGTGTGGAAGCTGTAACCTACACTAGCCAAATGGCTACCTAAATTATAACAACCATTGATGGTCCCTGTGACAGAAATGGGAAGGAAAGAGTTAATGGTTTGGATTCTGTAGATGCCTTATTTTTTTAGCAGTGTGGAAAAAATACACTGAGGCTGAAATCATCCAGCAGCAACCAGCTTGTGGAATTCCTAGCTGCTAGATAAGAGCTGGGTCATAAATCTCGAGTGGACATCTCCAGACACACACAGACCTTGCAGACACGGACACAGGGCAGTTTGAATGGATTGGATCATTCAAATATAACCTTAAGGTGAAAAGGGAATATAATTGGTCACCAATAGGTGTTCACTCTGATTGGGACAATTAAATACATACATGTTAGGTGGTTGGTGCATTTAAGGGGAGAATAGGAATGACCTAGTCTCCATAGACTATATAAGCTTCTGTAAGACAGAGAACTCTCTCTTGCCTTGGAAGCTGTGAGGGGAAACATAAGCTTGGAGCCTACCTGGTATGTCCGTGGGAGCTGGCAGTTAGAACAGGGTCCAGTGTCTCTTGTAAGGACAGAGAAGGTAAGTTTGTGATAGTATATTTCAGTAATAGCCTTCTTCTTTTGCCATCTGTTGTTTAAAAACATTTGTTTACTTTTCCTGTATAAGTGTTATTCTCTTGTTTTGTAAATACATTTCCGGTAAATGCTCATTGCACTTTCTGTTAAGTAAAAGCTATTTATTTGCTCAACAGTTGTGTCTCTGATGTCATTTTTCTAAGGTAAGATTTGGTTTCCACTGGCTAAGGGTAAACTCTGTGTAGCATCCGCCACCTGAAAGAGACACACTACCAGACTTTAACGTGCAATTGCCGTGTGATTTTCAAGTTTGTACACTTGAAGAGGTGCCGAAAGAAAGTCCGGCTGGTGGCAGTGAATACCTGAGGACACACACACCTCTCTAAAAGCTGTTTCAGCCCAGAGGAGAGGTGGGTTGTCACATATTAGTTGGCAGTGGTGGGGGATGATGGCGGACTGCGCAGCTGCCTGAGATACAGATTTGCCAGTGGAACAGTTACCTTAGCATTGCAAAACAGGATATACAAGAGGATACATTTGTACAACAGTTTTATTTGTTTCTAGATAGCACAGTAAAGTGTAGCAGTAGAGAATGAGCTCCACGGAGTATGACTCACTTACTGTAACACAGCTTTTTGAAAGGTGCCAGGAAAAGGGGATTCAGCCTGAAAGTCTAAAGCAGAAGAAAAAGGCAGACCTCATAGCTACTCTCTTGGCACATGATCTGAAGCAGACTGTCGCTGGGGGTGAGTCAGGAACTGAGGCAGCAGACCCCCCAAACCAGCTTGAGGCACTGCGACTGCAGCTATTGCTGCAAGACAAGGCATTGGAGGTGAAAAGACTGGATGCTGAAGCAGAAGCAAGAAGGTTGGAAGCAGAAGCAAGAAGACAGGAAGCAGAGACAGAACTTGAAGAAAAGAGACTGGCAGACAGAGAGAAAGAACGCCAAGACAAAGAGAAAGAACGTGAAGACAGAGAGAAAGAACGACAGCATGAACTCCAGAGACAACAGCACGAGAAGGAGATGATGACCCTCCGCAGTCAGCAAACCGTGAGTAATGGTGGAGTGAGTTTACCTCATGAAGCCAAA
Source organism: Neoceratodus forsteri (assembly GCA_016271365.2). Taxonomy (NCBI): domain Eukaryota; kingdom Metazoa; phylum Chordata; order Ceratodontiformes; family Ceratodontidae; genus Neoceratodus; species Neoceratodus forsteri. The sequence continues at coordinate 259,580,870 of JADMNL010000027.1, read as the reverse complement.
ATGAATTCTAAATTGTTCCCTCAGTTTAAAGAGGAGATGACCTTGATTTATTTTTAAGGTCATTTGAGAGAGTATATCAATTACAATTAAATAAGGCTTCCTGGTCAACTTATCTCACACCCTTGCTGACGGGAGAGCGCTGAATGCATTGATAAAATGAGTAATGAAGACTATGCTGATTATGATAAAGTAAAACAGTGTTGTTGAAACGTTTTGAATTAACTCCTGAGGCTTATAGAAGAAAATTTAGGAGTTAAAGAAAAGCCCAGAAGACAGTTATGCAGAACTGCAGGTTAAACTGTATACTTACCTTGATAGGTGGATGGAGGGGCTAAAGCAACTACTGTGGAACTGATTAAAGATGTATTGGTGAGAGAAAAATTCCTTAAAATTGTACCTGAGGACATGCGTGTGGCTCATAGACAGACATGCGCCTCTTCCACAGAGGAGGCAGGAAGCGTGACGAGTATCTGTCTAGCCGCCACACACAACAACGTAAGTCTTATGGTATGGGGGCAGCACATGGGTATAAGGATCCCATGGGGGCAGCCCAAAGGAAATCAGCCTGCCCTGAGCCCAAAGTAGAGCCCTCTGGTTCTAAGGGGACTCAAGAAATAGGTCCCAAGAAATGTCATATTTGCAATCAAGTGGGACACTTGAGATATAACTGCCCTCAGAAACTGGTTAGAGGGCAGAGATATTGGGGCGGGGTGATCAAAAAGGCACTGGTGTGTTTGTAGGGTGTGTCCAGTCTGAAGAACCACTCTCCTCTGATGAGAATCTGCGTCCCATTACAGTTAATGGAATAGTAACACAGGGACTATGGGACACAGGTGCTAACATCTCCTGGTAAGGCAAGATCTCATTCGGGCAGAGCAGATCGTGCCTGGGGAAATACTCAAAGGTTCGGCATTCACAGGGCCACCAGTCCCATTACCAATGGCTAGAGTCTTCCTGAGCTGGGAAGGGGCCATGTAGAAAAGGAGGTGGGAGTTGTAGAGGACCTACCTGTAAGTATGATTGTGGGAAGGATTTGGACCCCAGTAAAAACTGGTGTGTTGGCAACTCGTAGTCAGGCACAGGGCAAGCTTCTGAGGGGAAGGGGTTGACTCTGGGTGGTCCAGCCACACCCTCAGCAGCTGAGAAGTGTCCAGCACAGGGAGGGCTGGCTAGAAGCTGCATTCCAGAACCCCAGTCACAAATAGAGGAACCCACAGGACTTCCTTCAGAAGGGGCACTGGGAAGGGTCAGACGAGGGCAGCTGAGTGCTGCACATCGAACTGACCCTACCCTGGAAAAACTGAGGGAAATAGCTCATAGGGCTGAGCATTCTCAGGGGGGTAAAAAGTCCATTTACTGGGACAATGGGCTGTTGTACAGAGAATGTACAACAGAGGAAGGGCTAGCTGGTGAGGTACTCCAGCAGCTGGTAGTCCCTAAGGTTCACCGTCAGCAGCTTTTGGTCCTTGCACATGATATTCCTTTTTCAGGGCACTTGGGAGTGAGGCGCACGAAAAAGCGCCTCACCAACAATTTCTTCTGGCCTGGTATTGGCAAGGATGTGGCAAGTGTTGCGGACTTGTCCACAGTGCCAGCGGTAGGAAAAATGGGGACAAGGCCAAGGCAGCTTTGGTGCCCCTGCCCATTATTGATGAACCCTTCAAGAGGGTAGCAGTGGACATAGTGGGCCATTGAGCACCCAAGTCGCACTGGCAAGCGGTATATCCTGGTAGTTGTAGACTATGCCACTAGATACCCAGGGCGGTGGCCCTAACATCCTCTGAGGCAGGACCAGTGGCAGATGCACTGTTGGAAATATTTAGCCGGGTGGGCTTTCCCAGGAGATACTGTCAGACCGGGTGCCAATTTTATGTCAGGATTAATGAGTAGTTTGTGGGAGAAGTGTGGGTAAAGCAGCTCAAAAACCTCCCATACCATCCCAAGCTAATGGACTAGTGGAGCAATTTAATTCAACCCTTAAGACCATGCTAAGGACTTTTGCTGACCAGCATAAGAGAGACTGGGACAAATATTTGCCTCATCTCCTATTTGCATACAGGGAAGTCCCACAGGAGTCCCTGAGGGTTCTCACCTTCGAGCTCCTGTTTGGTCATAGGTGCGGGGCCACTAGATTTGATTCGGGATGAATGGGAGGGTGACCGTGCCTCCCAAGGGAAGTCTGTTGTGGAGTATGTCCTGAACTTCAGGACCCACCTGGGAGCTCATGGGGTTTGCTCAGAGCACCCGGCCACTGCACAACAGCGGCAGAAAGTCTGGTATGACCGTGGGGCCTGAGCCAAAGAATATGAGGTGGGACAGCAGTGATGGCACTCATCCCTGTCCGACAGAATAAGTTACAGGCAGCATGGGAGGGCCATTCTCCATTGTCCAAAAGGTTAGTGATGTCAATTACATGATAGAGCTCCCGGACAGGAGATGCAAACGAAAGGTGTATCATGTTAACATGCTGAAGCCCTACCATGACAGAGAGGAAATGGTCCTCGCTGTATGCAGTGCTCCAGAGGAGGAAACTGAGGTAGATCCACTGGTGGACCTACTTGGGGAGGCCAGGGTGCATCCTCTGTGGACAGCCTACCCTCTCGGAACAGCTGACACCAGCCGAGGTGCAAGAAATTAGGGGTGTGCTAAGAGAATTTGAAGACATGTTCACAGGAAACCAGGGTACACCACGATGGCAGAGCACCATGTGGATACAGGGACCCAGGATCCTGAAACAGTCCTCCTACAGGGTACCTGAGCATGTTAAGCAGACTGTGAAAGAGGAGCTCAAAGAGATGCTGGAACTGGGGTAATCCAGGAATCTAGTAGCCCCTGGCATCACCTGTGGTACTGATCCCCAAAGGGATGGCACCACGATTCTACGTGGACTACCGGAAGCTTAACAGCTGCACGGAGTCTGATGCTTATCCCATGCCCAGAACAGATGAGACCCTGGAGCGACTGGGGGGAGCCAAGTATTTGACCACAATAGACCTAACAAAGGGCTATTGGCAGGTACCTCTGACCCCTGCGGCCAGGGAAAGATCAGCGTTTGTTACTCCATTTGGTTTATATGAATTTAAGGTAATGCCATTCGGAATGAAGAATGCACCTGCAACCTTTCAACGGCTTGTAGATCGCATTCTGTCTGGGGTAGGTGAGTTTGCATTGGCTTATATGGATGATATGCATATATAGCCAGACCTGGGATGAGCACATCAAGAATTTGCGGGATGTGTTCCACAGGTTAAAGAAGGCAGGTCTGACAGTCAAGGCAGAGAAGTGCCAGATAGGTATTGCAGAAGTATCCTACCTTGGGCACCGGGTGGGTAGTGGACACATCCGCCCGGAGCCTGCCAAGGTTGATGCCATCCTGGCCTGGCCTACTCCTACCACAAAGAAACAGGTCAGGGCATTTCTAGGGACTGCAGGGTACTACCGAAGGTTTGTTCCCCGCTATAGAGATCTGGCTAAGCCCCTGACAGACCTAACCAAGAAGGGAAAGCCAGATGCAGTGAAGTGGTCAGAAGGCTGTGAGGTTGCTTTTCAGGAGCTAAAGAAGACCTTAAGCAGCCCAGCTGTATTGGCTAGCCCCAATTATAGTTTAAAGTTTATGGTCCATGTGGATGCCTCAGATCATGGGCTGGGGGCTGTGCTGAGCCTAGTTACTCAGCAGGGGGAGGAGCACCCAGTTGTGTACCTCAGCCGAAGGCTTTTGCCCAGAGAGGAGGCATACGCCACAATTGGAGAAGGAATGCTTGGGAATAGTGTGGGCCCTTCAGAAGCTGCAGCCTTACCCATATGGGAGAGAATTTACTGTGGTCACAGATCATAATCCCCTGATTTGGCTTCATAGGTCCAGTGGACAAAATGGTAAACTACTACGTTGGAGTTTGGTACTGCAGGCATACAACATGACCATACAGCATCGCAGTGGCAAACAAAATGCAAATGCGGATGGGCTATCTAGGCAGGGCTAATGGCCTGGCTGGATACTTTTGGGCACTTCCCAGTAATTGCATGAACGGCTGTGTCACTTGGGGTAGCCCAAGGGACACGCCTTCATTATCTGGGGGGGGGAGATGTGACAGAAATGGGAAGGAAAGAGTTAATGGTTTGGATTCTGTAGATGCCTTATTTTTTTAGCAGTGTGGAAAAAATACACTGAGGCTGAAATCCTCCAGCAGCAACCAGCTTGTGGAATTCCTAGCTGCTAGATAAGAGCTGGGTCATAAATCTCGAGTGGACATCTCCAGACACACACAGAGCTTGCAGACACGGACACAGGGCAGTTTGAATGGATTGGATCATTCAAATATAACCTTAAGGTGAAAAGTGAATATAATTGGTCACCAATAGGTGTTCACTCTGATTGGGACAATTAAATACATACATGTTAGGTGGTTGGTGCATTTAAGGGAGAATAGGGAATGACCTAGTCTCCATAGACTATATAAGCTTCTGTAAGACAGAGAACTCTCTTGCCTTGGGAAGCTGTGAGGAAACATAAGTGGAGCCTACCTGGTATGTCCGTGGGAGCTAGCAGTTAGAACAGGGTCCAGTGTCTCTTGTAAGGACAGGGAAGGGTAAGTTTAGTGATAGTATATTTCAGTAATAGCCTTCTTCTTTTGCCATCTGTTGTTTAAAAACATTTGTTTACTTTTCCTGTATAAGTGTTATTCTCTTGTGTTGTAAATACATTTCTGGTAAATGCTCATTGCACTTTCTGTTAAGTAAAAGCTATTTACTTGCTCAACAGTTGTGTCTCTGATGTCATTTTTCTAAGGTAAGATTTGGTTTTCCACTGGCTAGGGTAAACTCTGTGTAGCATCCGCCACCTGAAAGAGACACACTACCAGACTTTAACTTGTGCAATTGCACGTGTGATTTTTCAAGTTTGTACACTTGAAAGAGGTGCCGGAAAGAAAGTCCGGCTGGTGGCAGCGAATACCTGAGGACACACACACACACACTCTCTAAAAGCTGTTTCAGCCCAGGGGAGAGGTGGGTTGTCTGCATCCCAACACCCAAGACTCAAGTCAGGGGACCAGAAATACTAACACCATTCTAATAATATGAAAATGGAACATAAGTATAATAAAACACACACTGCACGCATACATACACCCCCAAAGTCCCAAAGGGGACAAAATGCTAACAGGACATAAGTAGTGCCCACATTAAGTTGCCCGCACCCCACCAAGTAGAGGTTCTGAGAGGGGCAGGTTGGGGGGGAGGTCTATAATATAGCAAGACTCCATTAGAAGAAACAACATTACTAAGGTGAGTAATTTTTTCTTCAAACAACATGAAGTCTTGCTATATTATAGACATTAGCAGAATACACAGCAGTACCTCCATGGAGGAGGGCAGAACCTACTTAGGGAATAGGCTCTGAAGAACAGCTGTGCCAAACAGAGCATCTCTCCTGGCCTGGACATCCAGGAGTAATGCTTGGTAAAAGTGTGCCGTTTTCCAAGTAGCAGCCTGGCAAATCTCTAATAAAGGGATATCTCTGGCAGCAGCTAGAGGCGGCTGTACCCCTGGTAGAATGAGCCCTCAAACCGGGGGCTCTGCCCACTCTGATAACAAAATTGGATACAGAGACAATCCACCTGGCTATTGATCTCTTAGTGGCAGGTTTGCCTTTCCCAACTTCACCATAGGTGAGAAAAGTTGGAGGATTCGAGACCTGTGACCTTTGTGCGCTCTATATAATAACTAAGAGCTCTCTTAACATCCAGGCTATACAACCTCCTCTCACCCGAAGAGGGTGATCAGTGAAAAAATACTGGAAGGAGACAGATTAATTAAGATGGAAATCTGAAACCACCTTAGGCAAAAACTTCCAATAGTCCTAAGGACTACCTTATCCCTGTGGAAAGAAATAAAGTCAGTCTCCACTGACAAGGCTTGCAACTCATATGCATCTGGCAAGTGATAGCCACTAGAAAACAGTTTTCAAGTTAGGTACTTAAGCTCTGCAGAAGACAGAGGTTCAAAGGGGAGTTGCATTAACTGGGCAATGCAAACATTAAGGTCCCAAGCAGGGGCGGTTCCGAAAAAGGAGGATTAGTATGGAGTAATCCATTAAAAACTTGGAAAACACAGGATGAGAGGAAAGAGGGATGACTTTCCTGCTGACACAAAAGCAGACACAGCTACCAAATGAACTCTCAGGGCAGCTGGTCTGAGACCAAGAATTAAGATGTACCATGTAATCTAACAAAATGGGCAATTCGGCAGATTCTGGGGAAATATTTTCCCAGCACACCAAATGGAAACCTTTTCCATTTAGAACTATAAGTAGCCCTAGTGGAAGGCTTTCTGGAAGCCTTTAGGATCTCAAGAACACCCTGAGAGAGGTGTAAATCAGCAAACTCTAACTCCTCAAGAGCCAGGCCTTGAGGTTGAAGATTGAGTCCGGATACCAAACCCTTCCCTGGGCACAAGTCAACAGATTGTGATTCCTGGGGAGGCACAGGGAAGATGGACTGTCAGAGACAGAAGGAGTGGGTACCAGGGCTGCCTGGCCCAATCCAGGGCAATCAGAATCACCCTGCAAGGCTGAGATCTGATTTTGACTAGTACTTTGAATAGGAGAGAAGAGGAAAGCATAGAGGAACTTCCCTCCAATCCGAAGAAGGGCATCCAGGGAACTAGGCCCAGCACTGGAGGCCTGCAACAGAACAGAGGAACTTTGTGATTGTCTGGGGCTGCAAAAGATCTGTCTGAGGGATGCCCCACCTGGCAAAAACTATCCCCAGCACTTGAGGATCCAGGGACCATTGTGATGGCCCTGGGAAATCCTGCTGAGGGCATCCGCTAGGACATTGTCCTTTCCTGGAAGATGAACTGCTATGAGGAAGTGTTCAGGGAATAGGCCAGAGACCACAACTTCATTGCCTCGGTGCACAAGGCCGAAGACAGGTGCCCCCTGTTTGTTGATGTACCACATTGTTGTGGTGTTGTCTGTTCTGACTTGTATCACCTTATCGTGGACAGATGCAGAAAAAGCTTGAAGCTAAAAGACAGCTCTGAGTTCCAGCAAACTGATGTGGAGCAGAGATTCCTGGGGGACCAAACTCCCTGAGTGGAAAGGTCGCCCATGTGGGCTCCCAACCCAGAAGGGAAGCATCTGTAGTGAGAGTCAAGTGGTGAGAAGGGAAATAAAGGGGACCCCGCTCTTAAGTGCTCTGATCCTGCCACCACTGGAGAGCTAGGATCAAGGTTCAGTCACTAGGAACAACTTGGAAGGGGGTCTCTTCTCTGAGACAAAGGTTCTCAAGTGAAACTGAATGTTCTCATCTGAAATCTGGCTCCCTGCACAACAGCTGGATGCAGCCATGTGCCCCAGGAGCTTCAGAAGTGTCTTGCTGGTGAGAGACCTGCAGAGTGAAGAAGAGCCAGAGCCACTAAATTCCTTACCCTTTCTGGGGAAGAAAGGCTCTAGCTAGCTTTGTGTCAATTCTGCCCTATAAAGGTGAGTACCTGGACTGGTTCAGAACCGACTTTAGTAGGTTTGCAGAAAACCCAGGGAGGTGAGAGCTGCTGGGTGACCTGCAGGTGAGATTTTACCTGTTCTGGGGACTGGCCTACAATGAGCCAGTCGTCTAGATGAGGAAAAACAGCAATCCTCTGCCTCCTAAGTGAGGCCACTGCCACTGCTAGACACTTTGTGAGATACCCTTGGAGCAGAGAGGTGAGGACATTGCTCTGAACTGGTAATGACCTGAGGGCAGTTCTAATCTGAGGTACTTTCGATGGGATCTTCTGATTAGGACATGGAAATAGGCATCCTTGAGGTCAGGAGGCTAGCCAGTCCCTGGCCTTAGGAAAAATAAAATCATTGCCAGAGTTACCATTTGAACTTTGGTTTCAAAGATGCTTGTTTAGATATCTGAGATCTAAAATGGGCCTCCATTCTCCTGTCTTTTTGGGGTAAGGAAGTATCTGGAATACAGACCCCTGCCCTGATGCAGGGAGGAACCCTTTCTACTGCTCTGAGGCTAACAGGGATGAGACCTCTGTTTCCAGGCGAAGGTCTCTGAAGCACTTGCAGGTAGAAAAGTCTGCTTCTCAACTTGGGAAACTTTTGAAGCTGAGAACCAGACCCTGGCTTACTACTTCCAGAACCCACTTGTCTGAGGTTAAAAAGCCCAATTCTGACTGAGTAAGCCAGCCTGCCCCCACTGGTACAGGAGAATCGGCCCTGGGCACCCCATCAGGGTGCCTGTTTATGAAGCTTTAGGCTGGGGGTGGGAGCAGGTCTGCCCACCCCTCATCTGCCCTGCCTCTGAAGAAGCCCTCTGAGCATAGACAGAGGAGGCCTGAGTCTAGTAGAAAGGCCTGTGAAAGGCCTACCCCTACCCCTGGGGGCATGCCTTTGAGGAGTGGCTTGCCGCTCCTTAGCCTAGCACTCTTGTAAGTAGTCCTATATTCATCCATCTTCTTCATGTAATTCTCTGTCTGCTCTCAAACAGAAATTTCCCTACAAGGAAAATCCATAGCCTTAGTCTGGGTATCCTGTGACAAACTAATACACCTGAGCCAGGCCAACCTCAAAAGCTACAGATGTGGCCATGACCCTAGAGGAAACATCATTAATATCCACAGCAGCATGAAACTGAACCTTAGCGGCTTCAATGCCATCAGCAGCCACCTGTTCTAGTTCACTAGCCAGCTGGCCATGGGCCTGCTGCCCAGTGCATAACAGTATCCCATCTAGATTTCTGATACCTAGCTACATAAGCCATATAATTTGCTTGCCTGAGTCTCAGAGAGGCTGCCATATACTGTTTTTGCCATGGCATCAATCTTCCTGGAATCCTTGTCAGGAGGATGTGAAGCCAAGGAATATTAGCTTTATCACAGGCAGCAGCCTGAACTACCCTAACATGACTGCATTGCTGAGAAAGGAATTCTGTATCAGGGCCTGACAATGTATACCTTCTGTCCATCTTTTTATCTACAGGAGGCACAGAATTAGGAGCTTTTAAAATTTTAATTGTTTGTTTCCTAAAAGACTTATGTAAAGGAATAGACAATCTCCTAGACTCTGGAATATCCATCATTTCTACAAAATCAGGCTCCTCTTGCTCATCCACAGCCTCTTCTAAAGGAAGCTGGAGGGTTTCAGCAACTTTTTTATAAAACATAAAATGAGATGGGGACTCAGACAGCATAGGGGAGATTCTAAAGGTCTGTCTGGGGAGATGTCGGTTCAATGGGCACACCCAGACCTTCCAGCCACATTCATACTGTTCATAATCCTCCTCCCCTCCTCTGGTTCATAAAATTCCTCAATATCATAATCCTGAACCACTGGGACGGACGAACCGACCTTTTACCAGATAGTGGTGGTTCGAGACCCTGAGACAGTGACTGGACAGTTTGTATGGCTTTTCTATCTCTGCAGCAGTTGGAAAGAATTTTGGACTCCAGACCTGCTGATTTTCTTGGTTTTCTTTACTGGAATTGGTTCCTCAGAACCAGCTTTTCTTTTGCCAGAGGAAGTCTGGCCCTGGTCATAGGGCACTCCCTCTGGTTCGGTTGGCACTGAACCGGGCTGGCCATCTGGGTCAGCGGACTTTTTGGCCTCTCGTTCCCTGAGCCTGCCCAATCTTTTTTCCAGGGTGGCTGCAGGGAAATTCTTACATACCTGGCAGTCTGACTGGAGGTGGTCAAACCCCAGACAATAAACACATGTGGTGTGTGGGTCAGCCTTGGCAAAGACTTCCCCACAAACATCACAGTGCTGAAACCCAGTGGGCCCAGTTTTTCTTTTGGGTTTCTCAGACATAATGCCAGCCTAACCAAAAACTTGCCCTTTTAACGGCAGTGCCAGGCAAGACACCCTTATCGGTTCCTAACCGTGTCACGGGTATTGGAAAAAAACGTAATAAATCTGTTTTTAGAACCGATAAGAACCGGGAACCGCACTCTAAAATAGTAACTTTTAGTTTTAAATGAGTTTTAAACCCACTGATCGGTTCAAAACCGAACCGATAACTTACAAGTTCCACACAGACAAAACCTTCATTTACTTACGGTTACCACAGATAGAGCTTGAACCGAACGGTTTTGCGGTTAAAATAAAACTATTCTTGGTTAAATCCAACCGAGAAAACACTTTTTAAACCGAGAAATGAACTGAGCAGAAGGAGAAATCTCCGGAGCGACTGTTCACTGAGGCGGAGTAAAGAATCTGACAGTTCAAGTTTGAAATGACACAGATAGAGCTGCTCTCATGCCAAAATTCTATTTTGGAATGGTTTTAACCATTTCACTCCGGGGCAGTTCTAGAGCTGGAACAAACTGCTAATGTCTATAATATAGCAAGACTTCATGTTGTTTGAAGAGCTCCTGGACAGCGAGCCAAAAACGGAAGCTGGAGTTAATCACGCATTGGTCGCATTGTGGTAAGGACCCATAGCTGTCCAAGGAGCGCCTGCTTGTAGGATTGGAGTCAGTCCTGGGCCTGCACTGAGAGGGTATGATGGCACGCTTCGCCCACCCTCTCCCCTCGCATGAGACCTGAAGCATGTCTGCAGCTGAAGAGAGACAGAGACTTGCTCGCGCGTGCCCCCAACTGGCAGAAAACTGCAGGTACAGCAGCAGCAACAGCACTTCCACATGGAAATGCAAAACTAGAACGAACATTTCCTGCAGCCTAACTGCATTACCACGGAAATACAGAAAGGCTATATTTCGAGCCCTGGTATTACAAGGCTATAATACTCTTCTGGAGTTATAGTTATCTTGATAAACCATTCAGGCTGCCCCCCCATCCAGTTTATGGTACTACTGTTGATTGCACTAGGGTTACCATCTTTGGATGAGGCAAAAACGGATAATAAATGACCACCCCCAAACTATGCCCCCTAGCTCCACCTTTTTTACAAACTGATATCACTCATCCTCCATTTGGTATGTCAGAGAAAAATGTAATGGCGCAGTAAAAGACCACACTTAACATAAAATGTGGAAAAAATTAGGTTCACCTATTGCTAAGAGTTGTAACAGCCATACTTTATACCCTCCCAGACAGACAGCTTTTATAAGAAAAGGCCTGCATGGTGTCAAAATTTGTTTGTGCTCTGGAAATGCAGCAAAATTAGTAATAGGATGTTTTAAGAGTATGTGCCCACTTAATATGGCTCAAAAAAACAGATTACCCTAAGCTAAGCCAGACACCTGGACATGGACCCTGAAAACCCGATGATCTGGTTTAAAACCAGACAGTGGCAAACCTACATTATCTACATGATGAATTAGAGCTTCATATACAGCACCACAATACCTACAATATCAAACAATTTGGCTTGCGGGCACCTATCAAATGGGGGCTTTTATTTGTGTAAAACATTAATTATTATAGCTCTTCTCACCTAAAGAACTCAAGAAAAGCACTTTTAAAACCATAAGTGATGCTGTAACTAACTGCATATACATTATAATTAATGTTAAGGCTTCTGTTTTAAAAAAAGGAAACTTGATGAAAGGCTCTCTTATGGTTATGACTGTCTAGAATGTTTAGAAATAAACAATCCTGATCGGCTAAAGATGGGCTCAGTTTTCAAAGATTGATGCAGGGTTTGCGTCAAGCCTTGCGTGGAAGCCATTTTTCTTGGTGCAGCTGAGCCAAACTCCTTTGCCATAACTGCACCTGATTTTATATTATCGGACACAGTTGCAACAGTTTCTTCAGTTTACGGTATCTTGTGCCAAATATTTTGGCACAAACTTCATAAAAAGGGTTCCCCAAATGCCTCGCTTGATCACTGGCCTGGAAAATGCTGCAAGCCCCGTGCGCCAAATGATCGACACACCACAGGCTCGTTGCATTCATGGGGCTTTGAAAATCAAGCCTGATGCCTTGATTTATAACGTACATTAACAAAAATATAACCCACAAGGAACAAATTGTGAAATTGTGCATTCTGAATAGTTTACTAGTGGTCCTCATTCCACAGGCAATGAACCTCTCGTGTAAATATAGCACCTGGACTGTTCTGTTAGCTCAGCAGTTCAACAATTTTTCAATACAATTATGCTTTTGTAGCTATTATATTAATTTAAAAAATGGCATTGGGAGATTTATAATAGCAATAAGGATCTCCATATTAGTTAGAATAACCCGGGCTAGTGCTGGGCAACATTTTTATTATGCTTAAAAAGCATGGCATAAAATTGCCAGTTTTGCACTCATACAATTTTTGTGAAATGGAGCCAAAATGTGGTATAATTTTGCATCTGCATTTTTATTCAGATAGCATGATTTTTCCCAAATGGCACATTTTTTTAAATATGTCTTCTTAAAAATGCCCATATTCAGCAAATATTGACATTTTCCCCAAAATGTGCATTTAAAAATGTAATTTGAAAAAAAATGCAGAAGTTTAACCAAAATTTGTATTTTCAAAAAATTATGTGAAATTACATGAAATTCATGCAATTTTGCAAAAAGTGCATGAAAATTTGCTAGTTTCACCCACAACCACCAGAGGCATTTCCTGTACCAACCAGTCCTTATTCTACTAATAAATGCCTTTAATATACTGCTTAAATATAACATGAGATATTAACTAATACCTTTGCGACTTCAAGAAGAAAGAAGGAAATAAAAAAAAAAAAAACGAACAAACACAAAATAAAAAGCATGTACATACAAAGTTTGCCGGTCCTGTCTCTATGGCACACAGCCAACAGTACAAAACACAGCAAAAACAGAGACACACAACCCCAGACAGAGCTGGTATGGGCCAATTAAACTGTAGACTCCAAAGCCTATCAAAATGAGCTCATTTATTATCAAAAATGTAGTCAACAAATGAATAGTAATCAATCCCCAAATCTGACTACCAGAAAGACACTGACACCCTAATGTTTTAGGAATTATTGCTTCTACTTTTTTAAGGGACAGTGTCTGTCAGCATTTCCTTGGTTTATACTCACCCCTCAAAGGAACAATTCCTCCTATATCATCTGTAATATAGAACTAATTTTCTGTTGGTACCAAATTAACAGATTTTTGATAGATTTTGGAGCTTGCTATTGTACATCTCCATACCAGTTCATTTTCTTTTTTGCTGTATTTAATCAAAAACCTAACACAGAAAGTTTATGGATGAAGTCACACTTACTTCTTTATCTACAAGTCTCAGGGACCTGAAGAAGGAAAATATAAATCTGTCTTTCAAGAGCCAGGGAGATTTTATAGCGAGCTGTTTCAGCTGCTGGACCTCTGTGCTCCAGTTCTCCTCTAGAGCCCAGGGAGACTGCTTCTCAATCAGGTATTCTATTAGGGAATCTGTGTCTTCCTCATCTGTATCCTCATTCTCATGCTCTGATTTTACCGACCTGGAACTTTTCTTTGACTTCAGTCCAAAGTGTGATGAATTCTAAAATAAGTTTTGATTAAACAATAGTTAGGAACTAATTGTGTTGTGTTACAAAAGAACTTTATAATAATGGGACAGTTCTGCAGTCTACAATTTAAGGACTGCCTTTTTAGCGGACACAAAAACTAATGCTTAAGTACGGTTTACTTATTTTATTAAACTTGGGATAACGAAAAAGTGTCCAGTCACACAAGGGTGTACATTTATATTATTATACAGGAAACATATGTTCACAAAAATGGTTCTAACCTTTGTAAAGAAATCCTGAGCATGTATGTGTTCCCAAGACATGTGTAAAAGAGTTCCATTTGAAATTTTACATTTGATACAGGTTCAGTTCTGGTGTATACTCACTTTCACTTATTTGTACTGAGGTACAGTATAGTTTATGTAATGTTCTATTTTATTTCATTTTATGATTAATGGAAGAGAACTCCCAGATCTCTCCCCATGGTCATTCACTTGTGTCCCTCCATATAGCTTGAGACCACCATCTCACTCTGCTGTCAGCATTCCCTCTAATTGCAGTGATGAAGAGGTTATAAAATGTGGACATTTTTGGCTTCAATTGAATACAGCTTAGAAAAGATTGTGTGCCATCATTTACTTTGAACTGGGTGTCAGCCCTATTATAAATACTAATTACCACCCCTTTAAATGACTCATAAAAATAATAATAAGTTGAACGGCATTGTATTCCTCAATCATCTCTTGAAAACTTTTGCATCTGTTGTCTTTGCTTAGTTTTATCATCTGTATTCCATGTTGCATCCATTCATGTTTAATAATCACATTCCCATTCAGCTTCGAAGCTAGGTTAAATCACAAAGGTTGGAGAACAGATTTTTGCAAACTGAGATTCAGCAGACATGACCACTGTGATATATGAGAAATTAAGTCTGTAATAATATCATTGTTCAAAGGTGTCTTAGGTTTTGAGGAGTGAATTAATGTTTATCTTAACTAATTTAGAAGCACGTGACTCTATTGATATCCACTTAGCAATATAATTGCCCCCTTTACCATAACTAAACCATTTAGAAAACTGGTCAGCTCTGCACACCAAATAATAAAAATATATTATAGATCAGGGAATTTAAGTCCACCTCCCTTTTAGTCCTTGTCAGTTTCGCATAAGGGCACCTAACTCTCTTATGGGTACATAAAATGACCTCAGCAGCCCCAGTGGCACTGAGGAGTTGGCTGGACTCTACCACCTAAACTCCGCCAGCGACCAGGTTGGGGCTGAGGCTCAGGTGCTGGGGACCGTCAGGGGAGGGCTGAGGAGCAAGTGCCCTTGTGGTGCTCTCCTCCCCGGGAGGGAGGGATGGGGCTGGCCCGGGGTGCCAGCGACCCATGGTGGAGACCGGAGGGCACTGCAGCATGCTGGGCAGCACAGGTTCAACGTGGCCATCACCGTCAGGGTTGCCATGCATCAGTGCATCAGGTGTGCGCCATGCTCAGGGGGAGAAAAAAAAAACGCTGAACAAGGAAAAACCTAGACCTTGTGGTTGGCGACAGTACCAGCCCCCATGCCAACAGCCAGGTCCGTTCCTGGATGGCCCTTCAGTTCCTCCACCCAGGCCCTCGCCAAGCAGCTGGGAACGTTGTATGTAAGTGCACCCAAGAGGAGGGGCAGCCCCACCCCGGAGGGGTTAAGCTGAGGGGACCAGCTGCGAGGCCGGGGGGGGGAGAGAGAAGAGGCTTAGACAGGTGGGCTTTGGGCCAGGCAGGATCCAGTTAGATGCCTGAGAGAGGCTCCTTGGTCTGTGATCTGGAGAAAACAGAGTGAAAAAAAAATGTATTTATCAGACACGGAGCAGAGAGTAACCATTTTGGGGGAATATATCTTAGTATCATTGAAAATAAATCAGTTTTGGTAAGACATTTATTCTGATTATTTCTAATCTACATTTTTTATTTCTTTATTTAGTTTTTGTTTACTGGGTAAGTGCACTTGCCATAGCAATTACTATTTTCAGGCACGACCCAGGAGGGTACAGTACAAACAAGCAGGCACACTTTGCAATACAACATTTTGACATAATTGATAGTAGAATACAGAGCAAATTTAGACATTGTAAACAATACTATAACAGAGCAAGTAGACAATAGCACAGTAGATGAAGTAATAGTGTAAAAACTATACTAGAACAGTGAATACAAAACATTTTGATAGCTAAGGCTAATTACACATTGTACTATTTCTGACAAACAGTGTAATATAATAGAACCATAATATTCTTATAAGATTTACTAAGGTAGTAGGGGAGGGAAAGGGAGATGGAAATCTAAGACTAGAGTAGAGGTTTAGGAAGAGACCGGTGAGAGGGGAGACGAGGGGAAAGTGCTATACATTTTAAGAGCACAACAGTAGTGGCAGGAGAGGAAGGGAGGAGGTATGGGCTGGAGGATTCAATGCAGGTGCATTTGTAGGATGTGGCAAGATGGTTACGTAAGCCTTTCTTAAAAGAGGCATGGGATGGTGATTGACGTAAGGTAAGTGGTAGGGAGTTCCAATAGGGGAGCATGGCAGGCAAAAGCCATGGAGCCTTTGGAGGAATAATGTCTGGGGATGAAGACAGGTGCTTGGTCAGCAGACCGTAAAGCTATAGTGGGATGTCAAATTAAGGAAGAGACCCACCAGGGGTTTGGGTATTTGTGATCGAACAACATTGTCAATGATGGAGCCATAAGCATAAAGCCTTGGCTCCGAAGGAGGAAGCCATCCCAGGTCTGAATATAGGAGTCAGTGGTGTTTTAGTCAGTGCGAGGAGGATGCATAGTGACAGATATTGTTGTATGTGACATCCCATTTTTGAAGACTGGATTTGGACAGAGGTATAGGTGGCAACACCATAAGTTAGCGAGGGTAGGAGTATGCCCTAGGCAATGGCTAGCCTTGCTGAGGGGGTGAGCATATAGCTGGTCCGGTAGGCTATCCCAAGTTTAGAGCTGACCAACTTGCAGGTCTGTTGGATATGTGGATCGAAGTTTAGTGATGGGTCTGGTGTGACGCCCAGATATTTAAATGAGTTCACCATCCCTAGAATTAAACCATTGAAGGAGGAGACTTTAAATTTAGGTTGGGAGTGTTTGAGCTTGGCATTAGAACCAAATAGCATAGCCTGGGTTTTGGACTCATTTAGGACAACTTAGTGACTAGTTAGCCATTGTTGGATTAGCTGAAAGTCAAGCGAGAGTTTCTGATTGATGACTTCAATGCTATTACCACTGGTGTATAGAACAATGTCATCAGCATATAATAGGGAAGCAGTCCTAAGGAGCTTTGTGGTGATGTTACTGATGAAGATTGAGAAACGCAGAGGCCCAAGGATGAATCCTTGCGGTACCCCAATGTTAATGGTGGCCTTGTCTGAGAGGGTGGAGTTATATTTCACAGTTTGAGTCCCATTGGAAAAGTAGCAGCCAAACCACCTCACAACGTTAGCAGAGAAACCTAGTGTTCTAAGTGAGGCTAAGAGGATGGGGTGGTCGACAAGGTCAAATGCCTTGGTCATATCAATGAAAATGGCCCCAGTGACAAGGCCAGAGTCCATAGCCACAAGGGTATCTGACGTAAATGTGAGAAGGGCAGTAGTGGTGCTATGGCCTTTGCGAAAGCCATGTTGGGCCGGGGTAAGATGGTCATATTTCTGGAGAAAGTCAATTGTTTGAGCAGACGTCAGTTTCTCCAGAATTTTATTGAGAACTGATAGGATGGCTATGGGCCTGTAATTTGAGGGATCTTTGCGATCTCCTTTTTTGAAAACAGGGGTAATCCTAGCTACCTTCCAAATATCCGGTATATAGCTCTGGGACAGGAACAATGTGAAGATTTTGGCTAGGGGAGCAGCAATGTAGGGTGCAAATAGTTTTAGGAGCTTGGACTCTAGGTTGTCTGAGCCTACTGGACTGTAATCTGAACACTTCACACCTAGAGACCGCCTTAAAAAGAACTGAGGACCACTGTCATTAGACAAGTTGGATATGTTCAACTGGACATGGAAAGAGGAGGTGTAATTGGTTAGGTCAGTGAATTTATCATTGAAAAAATTGGCGATTGTACGGGGATTGTTGCAGTGTACACCATTTAGTGACATGTCATTGGGGGTTGATGTCGGATTCAAGCCAAGAAAGAATTTAATATGGGACCAGAACTTTTTTGAGTCGCCATAGGAGTTTGTTAATAGATTCTTGCAGTAGGAACTTCTGGCCTTTTTGATGTCCTGTTTGCAGGAGTTGCGCAGGGCCCAGTAGGTATTTAGGTCAGAGGATAGCCCTGCGTTCTTGTATTGGAACCAGCTTTTATCTCTATGTTTTAGCTTAGAGACAAGGTCAGACTTTAGCCAGCTGGTTTGCCTATTTTTATACCTGATGAGTAACTAGTTTGCAGTGCTTATCCTGCACCATAAGGAAGTGTGTCATGAATAGATGAAGGGAAGTCTGAGCATCATTTGATAATAGTAGGGAGGACCAATCAGTTGCAGCAATGTCATATAGAAAAAGCTGTGGGTCAAAGTTTGCATAGTTGTGGAAAGTGTTGAGGCGAGGTTTCGATGGAGTGGGCCTGCTTTTACCCCAGATCCAATAAGTAGGGGAGTGGTCAGTGATGGCATCAGGTAGTACGCCAGTGGCAATAATTTTTCAGGATGGTTGGTCATATCAGTCCAGTAGCGTCCTCATATTTGAGTGTGGTGTTGTTCTGGTGGGATCACGTATAAGTTGGTGCAAGTTAAAACTTTGCAGCCTGGACAGCAATGTTGATTGTGTTCCCCAGCCAATTTAAGTTAAGGTCACCTAGTATAAGGACCTCATGTTTCCCAGCAAGGTATGAGATTTGATCCAGCAACTCATCCAGACCCTTTTGACTGTTTGACGGTGGGTTACAGGCACAAGCAATATGTAGTTTCTTGGTGCCCAGGGTAAGAAGAGTATGAAGTACCTCACAGTGGGCTAGATTAGATGATTTGATGGCAGTGAAATGCAGATGGTCTTTAAAGTAGACAGCAATACCACCCCCTCTCTTGGGGGCAGGTCTATTGAGTCTCAATAGTTTATAGGATGGGAGGGAGCACAGAGTGTCAGGTGTGGATGGATTTAGCCAGGTTTCAGTCAGGCATATGATGTCAGGTTTGTACAGGGAGGTCCAGGATTCAAGCTCAGTAAGACTGTGTGTGAGACTCCAAATATTATGGTGTACTACAATCAGACCTTTAACATTGTTAATCGAGTCAGGTGTGACATTTGTTGGTCCAGGATTTATTTGAACATCACCAGAGAGTAGGACAGTGAGTAGGAGGAGGTACCAGAGCTTCTGGTGCAAGAAAGAACATAGGCTCCATGTACACAGGTGACAATTTTTTTTTTTTAAATTACTTTTTCTCCCTCCTACATCCTGCCAAACAGCCTTCCAAGAGTCACCAATTGAACCCATCCCTGCCACCGACTTACCTATTGCTCGGGGTCCCCCATCCTGTCAAGAGATTACCTCTCGGTGGGTCCGGGGTTGGGTGAAACCCCTGTACCTTAATGTCTTCTCTGGTCCCCTGAACAGCGGTAGTCGGTGGCACATCAGGACTGGGTTCAGCGCTCCATCTACCCCGCTCTAGAGGGTGATTTTTCCCCTGTTCTGTGAGGACGTTGCTGCCCTCAACATCAAGGCACAAGCGCCGATGTCCGCAATGTCCTCCCCCCTTGCTGTTGCAGCTCCTAGAGGTGATTGGTCCACAGGCCTCCGCCCATGACCAATCAAACCCCTGAGGTGCTGATGAGCTGTCATGCCCCCAGCCTCCACCAGAGGTCATTGTTCACTGAGATGGATCACCCACCCTCCCCCCGGAGAAGGCGAGCTGTCATCAGATGCTCAGCCTTTCTCCCCCCGGCCAACCCCCGGCAACCCAAGTCCACTCCCGAACCCGGGTCGCCGGCGTGGTGAGAGGTGTGGTGTCCAGCGCCTCAACCCTCAGTGCCACCGGGCTGGCAGGTGACAATTTTTTTAAGGCATAAGTAACTAGGTGGAGCCAGACTTTGTTAAGTAGTGCTGGGGAGAGGTCACAATGAGGGAGATGGAGCAGTAAAAGATCTGAGAAAAGATAGTCATTAGGTAGGAATTTAGGGACCATAAAAACAGTTTGATGTACAGTGAGCATGGATAGGTGGATCAGTGGCAGCGATGACGCTAGAAGGAACAGTATCATATGCTGGCACATTTTCGGTTTCCTTAAAGGCTGAAAGAGGTCAAAGATATACTTGGAGGCAGCCTGGTGAATTGACGGGGGATTGTGGTTCATAGTAGTCCTGGGTCTCCAAAGGTTGGTAATCAGAGGGATAGGGTACCCAAAATAGTAGACCAGGCAAGACTAAGTGATCACCAGCAGGTTAGCCTAGTCAGGGACTGAGTAGTAATGGGATAAGATGGTGTAACCAGTGTACTCAGGGATACGACAAACAGAAAGTAGCAAGATTGTGAGAGAGGGGTAGGAAGTCAGATAGAGGAAACTGGGAGGGCGAGTTACCTGTCAGCTCAGGATACACAGAGCCAAGGAGTGGTTAGCGGGGGGTGGAGAGTAGTAATAAGAGTAATGTAGAGAGGATCCAATACTGCAGAAATAGAAGTACTAGTACAGTAAAATCCTTAGGGTTACCTAGGGATTGATTGCTTATAGAAGCAGATAAGAAAGGGCCAGTGGGGATAGTGTATAGGAGCAAAACAAAAAGGGCCAATGAGGAGAGGAGTGAAGAGGGGGGCTAAAGTGTATTTAAAGGAGGCCTGGGTGGGGTGGAGGGAGAAAATGCAACTTCAGAACTCGAAAACCGCCTTGAAAGCCTAAATATGCAGTTTAGAAGCTGAGAAAAAGGTGCTCCAATCGGCAGACAGTTCTCGGCTGGCAGACCAATCAGCTCCTATCAGCATGGGCGCCACACCAATCAGCTATTACTAGACTAGGAGCAGGATAAGCGCTTAGTACCTTAGCTTGAGTCCATGCTGGGGGACCAGGAGGTCGGCCGTAGAAGCCGGTTTTTCGTCGGGCAGCAGCCAGTGAGCGCTCTGAAGCTCCGCTTTGAGGAGGGGGTGCCGCTTTGGGCGGTGTAAATCCTAGGGGGCAAGAGGAGACAGCAGGTTAAATAGGAAGTTTTAGACAAAAGACTGGGGTGGGGAGCTGGGCGGCAGACTGTCAGCAGGAGGTGGGGGTGATCAGGATAGAACAAAAGACTGGGTCTATGGAGATACAGGGAGGGGTTTACAGGAATTTAGTTAAAGAGAGTGCAGATTTACTAGAGTGAGCCAAGAGCTGAGAGGGGTAGGAATTTCGAGCAGAGTTTCTCAGCAAATGAGCAAGTATAGATGTTTTAGTCTACAGAAAGTAAAGTCTGGCTGGTAGCAGCAGCAGAGTAGGTTTGATTTAGAGGGAAGTAGGCAGAGAGCTTAGAAAAGGAGAAATTAGAGCAAATTAACTTGTGGAGAAGAAAAGGCAGGAGCAGAAGAAGGGTGAAACAATCAGATCAGGCTAGCAGGTTAGATGCAATCACTTTAGTAAGATAGAATAATTAAATCTCCATTGTACAGACAGTAAGTTACAGCTTTTCCACAATTGTAATACAGTAAATGCCTCCAAAGTACATAAAAATAAAATTCAACTTCAGAACTCGAAAAACTGCCGCCTTGAAAGTCTACATCTGCAGTTTGGAAGCTGAGAAAAAGGCGCTCCAATTGGCAAACAATTGTTGGCTGGCGGACCAATCAGCTCCTATCAGCAGGGGCGCTGCACCAGTCAGCCATTACTAGACTAGGAGCAGGATAAGCGCTTAGTACCTTAGCTTGAGTCCATGCTGGGGGACCAGGAGGTCGGCCGTAGAAGCCGGTTTTTCGTCGGGCAGCAGCCAGTGCAGCGGCCATGAAGCTCCGTTTTGAGGAGTAGGGGGCTGCTCGGGTAGTGAAGTCCTAGGGGGCAAGAGGAGACAGCAGGTTAAAACAGAGTTTTTAAACAAAAGGCTGACGGCAGGCCATCAGCAGGGGGTAATTAGGTTAGAGCAAAAGACTGGGTCTATGGAGATACAGGGGAGGGGTTTTACAGGAATTTAGTTAAAGAGAGTGCAGATTTACTAGAGTGAGCCAAGAGCTGAGAGGGGGTAGGGAATTTCGAGCAGAGTTTCTCAGCAAATGAGCAAGTATAGATGTTTTAGTCTACAGAAAGTAAAGTCTGGCTGGTAGCAGCAGCAGAGTAGGTTTGATTTAGAGGGAAGTAGGCAGAGAGCTTAGAAAAGGAGAAATTAGAGCAAATTAACTTGTGGAGAAGAAAAGGCAGGAGCAGAAGAAGGGTGAAACAATCAGATCAGGCTAGCAGGTTAGATGCAATCACTTTAGTAAGATAGAATAATTAAATCTCCATTGTACAGACAGTAAGTTACAGCTTTTCCACAATTGTAATACAGTAAATGCTCCAAAGTACATAAAATAAAATTCAACTTCAGAACTCGAAAAACTGCCGCCTTGAAAGTCTACATCTGCAGTTTGGAAGCTGAGAAAAAGGCGCTCCAATTGGCAAACAATTGTTGGCTGGCGGACCAATCAGCTCCTATCAGCAGGGGCGCTGCACCAGTCAGCCATTACTAGACTAGGAGCAGGATAAGCGCTTAATACCTTAGCTTGAGTCCATGCTGGGGGACTAGGAGGTCGGCCGTAGAAGCCAGTTTTTCTTCAGGTGGCGGCCTGTGCAGCGGCCGTGAAGCTCCGCCTTGAGGAGTGGGGCACCACTCGGGTGGTGAAGTCCTTAGCTTGAGTCCGTGCATTTTACCAACGTGCCTGACATTTAAGCATAAAACGCTTACAATTTTTAATATATATTTGCCCCCGAAAGGGTCTAGTAATTCAGGCTTGAATGCTGTAGAAAAACTTATTAGTTTGAGGAAATAAGATATAAAGATCCAGCATGTGGACTGGTTCTAGTTGGAGATTTTAATGCCAGGGTGGGGCACAGTCTAGACCCATCTGCAGAGGTAACTGGAGCGTCTGCAGCTCTGAGTCGGTATGTTCTAACTGAACAAAGGAGATCCAAAGATCAAAAAGAATGTATAAGAGGTAAACAAATAGTTAGGGAATTTGGGAAAAATGACCGGTTATTAATTATTGGGAGGTCATGGGGAGACTCATTAGGGGCATTTACTTATATTGGATCAAGGGGGGCTTCGATTATAGACCACTGCTGGATCTCATTTGATTTACAACCGGATTTTAGGGACTTTAAAGTGGGTATGAGAGCAGAAAGCAAACACAACCCTTCAGAAATAGAAATAGGGATTTGGCCCAGTAAAGCAATTAAAATAAACAATGAACCAGAAATCATTAGGATCAGAAAAGGGATAAAATGGGAATTATCAGAAAATTATAAATCAGTTAAACTTCCATTTGATCCCTCCAGATGGACTGCATATAGCGTAAAACTTACTAAAAGCATCAAGGAGATTTTTTTCTTCAGAGGTTTTTGCCTTAATTAATTTAAGAAACGGGAACTATGATAAGTTTAAAACAGTTTCAAGTTTAGACAGATTTTGGATGCAGTATCAGAATGTAAAAAATAGCCATATATGGAATCCAACTGTGGGTATTACATTAACTAAGCCAGCAGTCAAAGTAATTTTACCGTTATGTTCTGAAACGAGGGGGTAAATGTCAAAGATATTTTATTCTGGTTGAGACAAAGGTGTGAGGTACTGGACAGGCCTTCCCCCATTCTGGACAGTGAGCAGATCTGGAATGGGGGATGGAAGATCAAGATCAAATTGTACTCCACTAACAATGGTCCAGTTCACCTCCCTAGTACATTTTATCTGGGTAAAGATAGGGGCATATTGTTTTATAATGGTCAGCCCAGATCATGTTTAAATGCAGGTCACAGGTACATTTAAGTTCAGCCTGTGATACCCCTGGTGCAGTCACTGTCTTGAGTATGGCCACACTTCTCCCAACTGTGTGAACCTTTTTAAATGTAATCTTTGTGAGAGAAAGGGACACAGGTATGGTAAATGTCCCTGTGCATCACACAGTCAGGAAGATTGTCCCTCTCATGAAGGCCTAACAAACAAAGCACAACAGATGCAAGCACAAAGAATAGCCCACTCTGCATCAGAGGTAGACCCCCTCACAAGAAGAGGTTGTAGTCCCAAATGAACAGGTAATGGACCCTTTCCCCCGAGAAACACCAGAAGAAGCCCAGGGAGATGGGATGGAGGAGAATGAGGCTAGTCAGGAGGAAGCACTGAAAGATGAAGAAATGCCTCCCCCTCAATAGAACAGCCATTCAAGAAAGTTTTAGCAAAAAAGAGAAACGGGTTTGGTAAAACCCTTACAAACAAGGATAAAAGTACTCCAAGGGAATCCCCAAAGTCAAAGGGATCCTGGAGAGCAGGAAACAAAGTTGCCTCCCTAAACCCAGAAAAATCAAGAAGAAGACTCTGATGGGGGTGGATCTGATTCCTCCTCATTTACTTCAACCACCACGGAGGTTACATCGGATCGGGGAGGGCAGAAAACACCATATCACAATGTACTAGACGCAGACGGATTGTTAAAACCCCCTAGCATATTGCTTACAATAAAATAAATGAATTGCCTATCACTTCCTTGAATGTTAACAGCATAGAAAGTCATAAAAAAAATGTTAACAGTCCTGAGTATTTTACAAAATCTTAAATCTGATGTTATATGTTTACAGGACACCAGAATTAAAACTCAAATGGAAATTCAGCTAGGTAGAAAGTATTGGAACAATGGGCCTTCCTTTTGGTCGGTGGGAGAAGAAGCTTGTGATGGGGTGGGGTTATTATTTAATAATGCAAACCTGAAGGTCTCGGGATGAATTGAAATCTTCCCTGGCAGAGCCTTGTTGCTAGATTTCATTTTATGTTCAGAAAGGTTCAGATTAATCAATACTTACACCCCTCAGACTAAGGCCCTCTGAGTTTCCTTATTTAAGCAGATCCAACCCTTTTTACATACCTCCAGATTAGTAACATGGGTAGGAGAGTTTACTTGTGGGATGGAGAGATCAGACAGGGGTTTGAGAACAGAAAAATTGTTCTACGACTCCAATGCTCTAAAAGAAACAGTTCAAGTTGCAGATCTAAGGGATTCCTATAGGTTGCGACATCCATCTGTGGAGGGGGGTGCACCTTTTTTAAAGCCTCCCTGTCCACAAGGATAGACTATATATTTTCTTCTAAAATTTTAGATCCGGAAGGAGCTTCATTAAAAGAATGGGAGTTCACGGACCACAGATCCATCACGATAGGCATGAAATGGTCTCAAGCTTCGGGACTTCCGGTTTAGCCGTCAGCTCTAATGGCAGCTTGAATTGATACCTCCACCTACCTCTGCTAACAATCCACAGCAATCTGCCCCATTTTCAGGCACAAACTGTTCACTAAAGTGAGGATCACGGACTACTGGATACCGGCAAGACAGCAACATAAAGACTGTCCATTGGGAATGGTTGGAAAAGGATCTAAAAATCAGTCAGGAGAGGTGCCTATGAAAGTGGCCTGCAAAGCTACCCCGTGGCCATCTCAGGGGGAAAATACTAAACCAACAGTCAGAGAAAGAATGCACAATTACCTCTACTCAGCAATGTGAAACATTACAACAAATGAATGCATCGTTGCAAAGGCTGGAGGCAACGGCATTAGAGGATAGAAATGTAATAAACATCTTAAGCCAGAAAATGGATGAGATAGAGAAAAATGTTACTGAATACAACAATGTCACTGACTCTCATAACTCTGCACTTCTGGAACTTCACAGGCGATCGCAGTACCTACAACAGAAAATGGAAGCGCTGGAGAACAGAAATCGTTGAAACAATACTAGAATACATGGCGTACCAGAGGAGACAGAAACAGGCAGTATGTTGACTTTTATTGATTCTTTTCTGAAGGAGATTCTGGACCTGCCCAAAGAAAAAGAGTTGGGTATAATTAGGGCGCATAGATCCTTAATGGCTAAACCGAGAGATCCAAAAGCACGTCCAAGATCCATAGTTTTAACATTTCTAAATTTCAGAACCAAAGAAGAGATCTTGAGTTTAGCTTGGTCAAGAAAAATTATTAACTTTGGGGATGTGAGACTTTTTTTCAATCAGGATTATACCCCACAGTTGTTAACTAAAAGACGGCAAGTACTCACAATAATCAGACAATTCCAACAGAAGGGAGTGAAGGCTTTCCTGGAATACCCAGCAAGGATTCGAATAATAACTGAGAAGGGTCCCAGGCGGGTTCTGGAATTGGTAGATGCCGAGGAGATGCTGGAATCATTGGGAGTTTTGTTGCAGAAAGAGGGGTCCTGGAGAAGTTCGAGGAACTTAAGAACAAGGCTTGGGTTCCTGGAGGAACCAAAAGGTGTGGGACTCAAAGGGAGAAGGGGGCTCTCAGGCATGTGGCGCATGCTTTCAGAGAAACGCCAAGAAGCAGAGGGGCCCATAACCGATCGAGATGGAGAAATAGTAGGAAAACAAGGGCTAAAAGAAAATTCAGAAAATGAGGACACTTGAAATGTCGGTGTGGTAGGAGAACTTTGTCAAAATTTAAATTTAAAAGTTGTCATCCGAAAAGGCTGAAGTGACCAGTACAGAAAGCACAAGGGGAAGGAACTATGAAGAGAGAGCTGAATTGAATTGGACAGAATGGAAAATATAAATTATTGTATGGGTAGGAGGGGATGGATAAAACTATGGGTTAAATGAGAACTAGACTAGAAGCTGTGGAGAGTTGGTAACATGCTTTTGAACTGGAGCCTGTGTTGACGGGGGGGGGGGATCCGGGCTGCCAGAGGTAGGTCTTGAGTTGGTTTCCTAGCTCACTCGTGGTACCCTGGGGACCTGCAAAAAGGAGAGCGGAAATGTTGTGAGACATACACTATTGGAAGGGCCGCTGGGGTCCTGGCGTGGGGGACGGGATGGCCACTGGTTTTCTCAAATGGTATAGGGCACTTAACGGAGTGGGAGAGAGGTGGTTTTGTCTCAGGGGCCGGGAGGGGCTCACCCTCCGGGAACCTAGGGGCTGGGCCTCAATTATCTCTTAAGCTCCTGAAGTGTAAACAGAGTGTCGAAAGGAGAATAGATGGTTGGTGGCTACCCCCTTTCGCTGAGAGACCATAGAGGGACAATTAATAATTGGGAATACAAAACAATTGAATTAACTGGTCACACTGGTTAGCAGACAGTAAACCAGTATGGGTCGGAGGGGTTTGTGGGGAGGGAGGGGAGACGGAAACTTGGGCTTGGCCTTTGGATTGCTTTAAGGAGTGACCTCCTCACGTCGCGCAGGCTCCACAGTAACAAAAGGATTGAAGTTAAGGAGGGGGGAAGGAGTAATAAAAAGTATGAACACAGGGGAAAAATTACTTTTTCTCTCTCTTGAGTCATTAAACAGTAGAGATATGGGGTGGAAAGGCTGATCATAATTTGTTCCATATAGACAAGCTGATAATTTAAGGGGGGTTTACACAGGCACCAGATACAAAAACAACTGGTCAAGGAGAAGAATTCCTGATAGAAGGAACACGACTGCATCCTCTCTTTTCCCTTCCAAATATCATCTGAGGAAAGGAGGGGAACAGGAATCCAGAGATTTGGATTCCCAACTTTGGAAGTCATAATACTTGATAAGAAATGTTGTTTTACAAGTTACAGTTGATGTTGCAATTTAATAATTGTGTGGTTAAAATGTTTAGAGGTCACAGGGTCTGTCAGAAATGTGCAAAGAAGAAATATGGGAAACGGTTTTGAGATCGGGGGGGGTCAAGGATCCCATATTAAGAACACTGTTAAATGAAACATAATGTTCTTACAATGTTAGAGGTCTTACAAACCCAGTTAAAATAAGCAAAGTAATAGCTCTTGTTAAAAGAGCAAAGTCCGATGTCGTGTTACTCCAGGAAACTCATATGTCAGCATCAGAGCATGCCAAGTTAGCCAATTTGGGTTCCAGGAGGTGGCTGCTGCATCATACAAGACAGGTAGTAGAAGGGGAGTGGCTATATTACTGCCCAATAGGGTACAGTTTAAACAAGAAGGGGTATTAAGAGATAAGGAAGGTAGGTACGATCTAGTGAAAGGACAACTAATGGGTAAAAAAGTTACATAAGCATCGGTGTATTTCCCACCTGGGTCAAGATATAAAGAATATAGAGCATTCCTATTAAAATTCCAGGAATGGGGAGAAGGGTTGCTGATGGGAGATGGGGACCTAAACTTAACTCTGAATCCACAGGTGGATACCACATCTAGAATCCCTAGAAAGGAGCATAAAATAGCTAGAAAGGTTGCTAAACTACTAACGGAACTGGGTATGGTAGATGTGTGGCAGGCAATGAATGGGAGTAAGAAAGATTATACATATCATTCAGCCCAATATCAAATGTATTCCAGATTAGATTACTTCATACTCCCTAAGGAGGATATTTTATTTATTTATTTATTTAGTTTTTGTTGACCGGGTAAGTGCACTAGACAAATCCTGCCTATTTTCAGGCACGACCCGGGGGAGGGGGATACAGATGAATGCCAACTGACTTTGAACCAGATTAAGCCGTTGGTGGTATTTTGAGTGAATGAGGGAAATTTGTCCAGGACACCAGGGAAATTCCCCTACTCTTTTCGATAAGTGCCATGGGATCTTTAACATCCACCTGAACTACCACCAATCCAGGCAGATGGAACCTTGGTTTAACGTCTCATCCGAAAGACAGCACCTCAGAAGTGCAGCACCCCTCTCATGCTGCACTACAGTGTCAGTACTGTGATATTAACCCAAGTGCCAGATGTGGGAACTGAACCCACAGCCCTCTGATCTCCCGGCCTCAGAGGCAAGTGTGCTACCTATAGAGCCATTGACACTGCTAAGTGTCTGTTGGCTCTAACATAAGCATTAACTCCTTCATAAAGCCAGAAAATCCCAGAATATAAACAAGATCCAAGATAGCTAGATAGGGGACTTTGTTATGTCAGATCATGCTCCCATTTATATGAAAATAAAAATCAATAACATAAGGAAAAATACTTTTTGGAGGCTAAATGCTTCATTACTGGGTGATGGGGAAGTAAAGATTATCACAGATACATATAAGCAGTATATGAGGGAAAATAACGTGGAAGAAATATCCCCAGCTATTCTATGGGATGCTGTGAAAGCAGTACTGAGGAGCAAATTTGTGGAAATATCCTCAAAGAAGAAGAAAGAAAGGGAAGCCAGAAGGGATAAAATAACACAAATAAGGGTCCTGGAGGATATGCAAAAAGGAAAAATAAGTAAGGAAAGAATGAAGGAGTTAAAACAACTTAAGATGGAACTGCAGAACATTATGGATTATCAGGTGGAGCAGCAATTACTATTCATGTGACAGAAATATTCTGAAGGAGGACCTAGGGCCTTAAAGTTATTGGCAGGATGTCTCAGAGGGCAAAGGGCAAGGTATAAATTCTATAAAAAATCCTAACACAGCATAATATGAGACCCAGATACCAGAAATAGCAGAAGTCTTTAGAGACTTTTATGCCAAACTATATAAACTAGACCCAGAACCAGATAGATAGAGAGAAGGTGACTAATTTTTTGAATGATCTCAGGTTACCGAAATTAAGTAAAGAAAGAGCAGGGGCCAAAATGATTTGTACCTTTAGGAGCAGAGGAATTTAAGAAAGTCATTGGGAATTTAAAAACAGGAAAATGTCAAGGAACAGATGGGTTGCCTCCAGAATTTTATAAAACTTTTGGGGAATTGGTACAACCTTTGCTAATGAGAGTCTACAAAGGGGTGATGGGAGAGCGGGGATGCGCACCACCGTCCTGGACCAGGGCAATTATTTTGGTACTGCCCAAACCGGGAAAGGACCCAACCAGATGCCCCTCATATCATCCGATCTCACTATTGAACAATGATTATAAAATATTAACAGCCATATGGGCTAGGAGACTCCAACAAGTCCTCCCGGGACTCATACAATTGGATCAAACGGGGTTTCTCCTAGGACGACAGGCACAGGACAATTTAAGAAGAACAGTTCATATCATAGATCAAATTATTAAGACAAAAACATCTTCAGTCCTGTTGAGCCTAGACGCCGAAAAGGCATTCGACAAGGTGTCTTGGAGTTATATGGGAGCGGTCCTTTCACGGTTTGGGGTTCCAGAGAAGGATTTTCCGACTTTATGAAGGAGCTAATGTTTATGTTAGAGCCAACGGTCATATCTCTTCCAATTTTAAGCTGGGCAGGGGCACCAGACAAGGATGTCCTATGTCACCATTGTTATTCGCCTTATATATTGAACCATTGGCTCAGGCCGTAAGGCAAAATAGAGAAGTGACAGGAATTAAGGTGGGAGGGGTAGAACATAAAGTGGCATTGTATGTTGATGACATACTCTTGTATGTGAGTAACCCAGACACGACTATGGACAAAGTGTTTAAATTAATTAAATGTTGTTCAACTATATCTGGATACATCCTGAACAGAACAAAAACTGAAGTGCTCAGTTTTAATTATGTCAGCTCAGCAAATATTAGAGACAAATACCTAATGAATTGGGACAGGGAGTTTATTAAATACCTATGTATAAAGCAGGGCACAGTGAATACACAACTATTTAAACTGAATTACCTACCTCTGATAGCTCAGGTAAAGATAGATTTTGGGAGATGGGCTTTGCTACCACTATCACTCCTTGCCAAGGTACAATCCCTGAAGATGAATGCTTTGACATGATTATTATAAATATTTCAATGTGTGCCCTGCTCTGTCCCACAAGGAGAAATAGATAAATGGCAGAAGATGTTCCTGGACATTGTGTGGGGAGGGGGACACCCTAGGATTAGGAGAAATTTGTTGCATCTCCCAAAAGCTGAAGGGGGATTAGCATTACCAAATCTTCTTGCTTACTGGTGTGCAGCCCAGATGAGGATAGCTTTGTTATGGGGTAATCCTCAGTATGAGGCACTCTGGAAAAGGATAGCTATCCATGAACATTCAGACCTCCCGGTGTTTGCAGCCCTGTTTAGGGGAGAAGGGGATATTTAAAAATCAAATTTTACTAGAACTAAAGCAGTACTAGAAGGGTGGAGAAGAGGAACTAAGAAGGGAAACACACAGAAACAGATGTGGAGATACAGGTGGTTTGCATATAATACATAATTTACACCAGCAGAACAGGATGATTGGTACAAAAGGCAAGTTCAAAGAGGAATGGTCTTCCCAGGACAATTATTTACAGGGTCTACCATGATGCCCTTTGAAGCTGCTAAACAAAAATTTAAATGGAAAGAAAAGGATTGAATACAGTATTATCAAATTAGGAACTATATACAAGATATGAGAAGGAAGCTGGGAAAAGAGGGATTGGAGATGGGTGAGGATGCAGTATTCCACAAAATCTGGGCTTCACCAAAAGGGGAAAGGGCTACCTCCATTCTTTATAAAAGTTACATAGCAGATACTCAATCTACAACAACATATATAAAGAACAAATGGGAAAGAGATTTGGGGATGTCACTAACTGACAAACAATGGGAAATAGCCTGGGTAAACACATGGCATATAATGACTACCCCAGTGTAGAGAGAATTTGGCTGGAAAATCCAAACAAGATACTTTATGGTCCCAGCACAGTTCACACATGGACCTGGAGGTGGGTCTAGCACATGTTGGTGGGGATGCAGGGAAGCCAAGGCCTCACAGGCCCATATTTTCTGGTTGTGTCCAGAGATACAAGAGTATTGGAGACAGGGTGGGTGGACATATATCAAAGGTGTTTATGACACCTACACCGCCTGATCTGGAACACTGAGTACTGGGAATACGCCCTGTAGGCATGAAAGGGAAGGATGAAAGACAACTTTGGGGCATTTTAGTTATTGCTGCCTTTAAAGCGGTAACAAGGAGATGACTGAGACCTGACCCACCGACAGAAGGAGAGTGGAGAGAGATAGTGGAGAAAATTCAGAGAATGGAGAGAATCACAATGGGACTTAGAAGACAAACACCTAAATTCCAAAACCAGTGGACAAGGTGGCTGCTATATGAATCTCAAATAGAAACAACCTGACCAGATAGGTGGAAGGATACATGGGGCAGGAGAATAAGACCTTAAAAAAGGGAACTATCGATTTGGAGAAGAAGACAGTTAATATATTAGAGGACATATGCACAATAGACAATTTTTTTAGAGGTGATCAATCTTTCTTATACAGTATGTTGAAGTAGAGCTTTAATAGCTTTTTGTCATTACCACTGGGCATAAAGTAATCAACAAGAGAAAACTATGTTGTATAAATGAAACAAACATCTGTGTAACATAAATACTTTGATAAATACTGTATCAAATGGAAAACTAAGGATGTATAAAATGAACAGGATTGAATGCTGTGATATATAATCTAATGTTCATGTAGAAAGGAACATTTTCTCTGACCTAAATAAAAGATAAGTATAAAAAAATGGTCTCAAGCTCCCAGATGTAAAAAGAATGTATGGAGGCTGAACAGCTCCTTTGTACTAGATGAGAAAATTAAAATGGAATGGAAAAAAGACTGGGCAGCAAGGTTGTCTGTGGTAGAAATATATGATAATATCACCACCTGGTGGGATAATACAAAAATAGTATGGAAAACCCTGTTTCAAACTACTACTACTACTACTACTACTAGTAGTAGTAATAGTTTTTATTCATAAAATGTATATGACAAGGATAGGTGGTATGAGCTCCATTGAGTCAAGGCTCATTTCCAAAGATGTCCTGTTTTTACATACATAATATTGAGCATATAAGTTACAATAGGTACAATACATACAAAAATCAACATACTGTATATCACAAACTGAGAACTTACTACAAATACATCACATATACACCCTACAAGACAAGGTCAAATGTGCAAACTCAGCTAATTTAAAATATAAAATATGTATTTTTAAACACTGTGCTACTCCCCACAGCAATGCAATGGCATTACTGATTTCTCAGAATACCATCTTTTTATTGGTGCCATATCTATGATGCAATTTGCATTGTGCAGAGAGATAGGCACAGAGTTTCAGAACACTGGTCCCCTATACAAAACCACTGACCTACCTATATTTAAACCATATTTTGGAATTATGTATTCCAAACCTTTAGCAGATCTTAAACTTTCTCATTTTCCTTACTGTAAAATATTCCTGAATATAAGGAGGAACTTTTCCTTTCAGCACTTTAAACATGAATGTTAGGAGGTGCCACTCTCTCCTATCCTTTAATCTCATCCAGTTTAATGATTTATACAATTCACAAAAGCATAAATAATAGCTGATAGGAAGTATCTAACTTATTTAAGTATCAGAGGCAATTACAAAAATTAATATCCCTAATGGAGATAGAGAAAAAGGATTATGGTGTTCAAATATCAAGTATAAAGAAGCAGATGTTTGCTATACAATATGATAGGGCTAAAGCTCTGGAGCAGGAGATGGGGTTTGGCACTAGTGTAAAACAAGCATTTGTCAATGCCAAATGTTGATTGCGTTGGTCCGTTGTGCCCGCTCACTGCCACTGTGTCACTCGCTCGTTCTGTTTCTCCCGTTGCTGCAGGCACATTTTTGTTTATTTATTTATTTTTATTTACTTGTATTTCGGATGACACCTTTGAGCCGAGGGCTCTTTCACAAAGGTTCCACGTCAAGGCAACAAGTACAATAAGGTATAAAACATAACATGATCATTACAATGGAACTTACAAAAAAAAAAAAAGAAATAAGGTTACAATAATAGCAGCCAAAGGCATTGTCAAGGAATTGTGTTGCGAGTTAATTATACAGTACAAGTCATAGGCGGCTCAGTGAAGCTTTGTTAGGGTAGGTTAGTGGGAAAGAGAAAGAAGAGTGGTGGTGAGGGTGGTATGGGAGACAGAGAGAAGGAGGAGGGGAGAAATGGGGAGGGCATTGCGTTGGTTATGTGGTAGATGGGAAACAGCAAGGGAGTAGGAAAAGGGGGGATGAAAAAGAAAAGGAGACAGATTCATCCTATATCCAGTAATGGGGGGGTAGGAGAAGAGGAGGAGCTGAGGCAGTGAGGAGGGATGCTTGAGGATAGTATGCCTGGAGGGGATTATAAGAAGCAATCACAGAAGGCACTAGCCACAAGGTGTTGATGCAGTTTACACTTAAAAGCACCAATCGTGGCAATGTTGGAGATTTCTGTAGGTAGCAAGTTGACCAGGAAGAGGCTCTGACAAGGTAAGAATGCTGAGCTTGAGAGATCCGACAGCGAGGTATTGCGTAAAGGTTAGACTGTCTGATCTTCTAGTTAGGCGGCAGACACGCTGCGAGGTCAATATTGATTGGACTCCAGGGGGCATAAGGCCCAGTGATGTCTTCTTAGCCAGTATGCAGGTCTGGTACTTTAGCCTGCTGGATAGCTGGAGCCAGTTAGCCTGCTCGTAAATGTCACATGTATGAGAAAGGTGGGCAGCTGAAATAAGGAGTCTACATGCCTTATTAAGGGCTACAGCTATGCGCCGGAGTGCAGTATCAGTAGCGGATCCATAGATAACAAGCCTGTAGTCAATAGTTGAGATAACAGAGCTCTGGATAGCGAGGTTCAAGGCTTCAGCCGTTAAGCAATGTTTATGCTTGTATAGTAGCCCTATATGGGAGTTCATAGTTTTAGCGATATTGTCAATGTGTTTGGTATACGAGAGGGAGCAGTCAAGGGTCAGGCCCAGATATTTAAACATATCCACCTGCTCAAGAGTGACACCTTCATGGTTGTTAATTATGAGCTCATTGTCCTTGTACTTGCTGTGGGTTCCATGGAACAACATTGTTTTAGTTTTTTTGTGATTAAGGATGAGTTTATGTGAGCAAAACCAGTCTTCCACTTCTGTGAAACTTTTCTGTAGTTGAGACTGAAGGGAGGTGGGGTCAGTGTGGCAAGTGAAGATTACTGCATCATCTGCATACAGTAACATTCTGTCATGGCAGGAGGCAGGGGGATTGTTCAGGAATATGCTGAATAACAAGGAACCCAGGATAGAACCTTGGGGTACTCCAGAGTGGATTGGTAGGGATGACGAGAGGAATTCACCAATCCTGACCTGTTGGGTCCGGTTACTGAGGTAGCTTTGAAACCAGAGGGTAGCTTCACTTGAAAGACCAAGGAGGGAGAATTGTTTGAGGAGAATAGAGTGATTGACAGTGTCAAATGCCTTAGTCAGGTCAATAAAAGAGGTGCCGACCAACTGGCCCTGATCAAGTGCATGATGGATATGTGTGGTGAATTCGAGGAGTGCCGTGGTAGTGCTGTGCCCTTTGTGGAAGCCATGCAGCTGGGAACATTGCAGGCTGTATTTTACAAGGTACTCCATGAGCTGATCAGCCACTATCCGTTTCAAGGCTTTGGACAGAGGAGGGAGGATGGATATAGGCCTGTAGTTGTTCATGAGAGTCTTGTCACCACTTTTATGGACTGGAGTCACCACTGCCAGTTTCCACTTTTGGGGGAACTGGGAGAACATGAGGGAATGGTTGAGGATTTTGGTTAGTGGGAGAAGGACTTCGTCAATGGTGAGGGCAAGAAGTTTCATATCCAGTGAATCGCCACTGACCCTAGACTTTCCAAGCACTTTAAGAATGTGTTTTTTAGCTAGGCTTTCCGGGATTGCTTTGAAATGGAAAGGAGGGTGCCCTGGTGGCAAACCTGAACTAATAGGAGCTGGATTGACTGTGGTGGGATCAAAAAGGTTAGGGGGTAGCACAGGACTAAGGTCAGCAAAAGTGGTGTTAAATGCGTTGGCAGTGATTACATGGTCAAGAGTGATGGTACCATCTCTGTTCTGTTCTGTTTGTACTTGGCTCCTGCCTGCATTGGCACATTTTTCTGCCCACAAAGAAATCTGCAGCTGTCCCGACAGAGCTCTGCTGAGGTGGGTCACTCCCCCTTCCTCACTCGCTCATTTTGTTTCTGCTGGTGCTATAGGCTGCCCTTTTGTACTGGGCTCCCGCCTCTGTTGGTGGCTTTTTCTGCCCCCAAAGAAATCTGCAGCAGTCCTGACACAGGTCTGTTGAGCTAGCTCACTCCCCCTCTCTCACTCATTCATTCTGTTTCTGCTGGCGCTGCAGGCTGGCCTTTTGTACTGGGCTCCTGCCTGCATTGCCGCCTTTTTCTGCCCACAAAGCAGTCTGCAACAGTCATGATAGAGGTCTGTTGAGCTCGCTCACTCCCCCTCTCACTCGCTCATTGTGTTTCTCCTGGTGCTGCAGGCTACCCTTTTGTACTGGGCCTCTGCCTGCATTGGCACCTTTTTCTGCCCACAAAGAAATCTGCAGCTGTCTCGACAGAGCTCTGTTGAGGTCACTCTCTCCGCCTGTCTCACTCGCTCATTCTGTTGCTCCTGGTGCTGCAGGCTGCTCTTTTGTACTGGGCTTCTGCTTGCGTTGGCACGTTTTGCTGCCCACAAAGGAATCTGCAGCTGTCCCGACAGAGCTCCGTTGAGGTGGGTCACTCCCCCTCTCTCACTCGCTTATTCTGTTTCTGCTGGCGCTGCAGACCGTCCTTCTATACTGGGTTCCTGCCTGCATTGCCAGCTTTGTCTACCCACAAAGACATGTGCAGCAGTCCCGACACAGCTCCGTTGAGGTCGCTCACTCCCCCTCTCTCACTCACTCATTCCGTTTCTGCCGGCGCTGAAGGCTGGCCTTTTGTACTGGGCTCCTGCCTGCATTGCCACCTTTTCCTGCCCACAAAAAAATCTGCAGCAGTCACAACAGACCCCCATTGAGCTTGCTCACTCCCCCTCTCTCATTCGCTCGTTCTGTTTCTCCCAGCACTGCAGGCTGCCCTTTTGTACTGGGCTCCTGCCTGCGTTGGCACCTTTTTCTGCCCACAAAGAAATCTGCAGCTGTCCTGACAGAGCTCTGTTGAGGTCGCTCTCTCCGCCTGTCTCACTCGCTCATTCTGTTTCTCCTTTGTACTGGGCTTCTGCCTCTGTTGGCATTTTTTTCTGCCCAGAAAAGAAATTTGCAGCAGTCCCGACAGAGCTCCGTTGGCCTCACTCACTCCCCCATCTCACTTGCTCGTTCTGTTTCTGCCGGCGCTGCAGGCTGCCCTTTTGTACTGGGCTCCTGCCTCCGTTACCACCCTCTTCTGCCCACGGCCGCAGTTATGATAGAGCTCCATTGAACTTGCTCACTCACTCCCCCACTCTCACTCGTACGTTCTGTTTCTCCCACCACTGCAGGCTGCCTTTTTGTACTGGGACTCTGTGTGCATTGCTGCCTTTTTCTGCCCACAAAGAAATCCGTAGCAGTCCCAACAGAGCTCCGTTGAGCTCACTCACTCCCCCTTCCTCCCTCTATTGCTCGTTCTGTGTCTCCCGCTGCTGCAGGCTGCCCTTTTGTACTGGATTCCTGCCTGCATTGGTGGCTTTTTCTGCCCACAAAGACATCTGTAGCAGTCCCAACACAGCTCCACTGAACTCGCTCACTCCCCCTCTCTCGTTCCGTTTCTGCCGGTGCTGCAGGCTGGCCTTTTGTACTGGGCTCCTGCCTGCATTGCTGCCTTTCCTGCCCACAAAGCAATCCACAGCAGTCATGATAGAGGTCTGTTGAGCTTGCTCACTCCCCCCTCTCTCATTCGCTCGTTCTGTTTCTCCCAGCGCTGCAGGCTGCCTTTTTGTGCTGGGCCCCGTGTGCGTTGCTGCCTTTTTCTGCCCACAAAGAAATCCGTAGCAGTCCCAACAGAGCTCCGTTGAACTCACTCCCCCTCCCTCCATCCCTCCCTCCCTTGCTCGTTCTGTGTCTCCCGCTGCTGCAGGCTGCCCTTTTGTACTGGGTTCCTGCCTGCATTGGCGGCTTTTCTGCCCACAAAGACATCTGCAGCAGTCCTGACACAGCTCCACTGAGCTCGCCTCACTCCCTCTCATTCTGTTTCTGCTGGTGCTGCAGGCTGGCCTTTGTACTGGGCTCCTGCCTGCATTGCTGCCTTTTCCTGCCCACAAAGCAATCCGCAGCAGTCATGATAGAGGTCTGTTGAGCTCGCTCACTCTCCCTCTCTCACTCGCTCATTCTGTTTCTCCCAGCGCTGCAGGCTGCCCTTTTGTACTGGGCTCCTGCCTGCCTTGGCACCTTTTCCTGCCCACAAAGAAATCTGCAGCAGTCCCAACAGAGCTCGTTGAGCTCACTCACCCCTCCCCCACTCACTCGTTCTGTGTCCCCAGCTGCAGGCTACCCTTTATACTGGGCTCCTGCCTGCATTGTCAGCCTTTTCCTGCCCACAAAGAAACTGCAGCAGTCCCGACAGAGCTCAGTTGAGCTCGGTCACCCCAATCACTTGATCCTACTCTGTCCCAAACACTGATTTCCGACAGCGACTGCGGTATTCTGCACCAGAAGCACGGAAACACATTTTGGCCAGGATGTGAAAACTGACAGCTGTACTGTTCATAAGGAGGTGTGAACAAATGCCAGTGTTGAAAATCTGGTGTGAAAATATTACTAATTTGC
This sequence comes from Neoceratodus forsteri, assembly GCA_016271365.2. Taxonomy (NCBI): domain Eukaryota; kingdom Metazoa; phylum Chordata; order Ceratodontiformes; family Ceratodontidae; genus Neoceratodus; species Neoceratodus forsteri. The sequence continues at coordinate 259,542,940 of JADMNL010000027.1, read as the reverse complement.
AAACTTACAAAGGTGCATGGAAACTGCACAACACACGTTTGTAACACAGTCATTTTATGGAGTTTCATCACCAAATTTTCAACATAGGCATTTTAGGACCTCTGCTCATGAACAGTGCCACTGTCATTTTCTTAATCTGTCCTGAACACTGATTTCCCACATCGACCACGCTATTCTGCGCCAGAAGTGCGAAAACACATTTCAGCCAGGATGTGGAAAACGACAGCTGCACTGTTCACAAGAAGGTCTGACAAAAATGCCAATGTTGAAAATGTGGTGTGAAAATATTGCAAATTCGCAAAGTTACGAGTGTGTGTAGCAACTGCGCAATGCACACTCATAAAACAGTAATTTTTTTGATTTTCCCACCAAATTTGCAGTATAGGCTTTTTGAGAGCCCACCTGAACACTGGCACTGACATTTACATTCTCGGTCCCGAAGAAGGATTCCGCCCAGTGACCACAAAAATCACCTTTTGGGGCTGAAAAACGCCATGACAGTGCCAGAATTCATGAGGAGGGGTCCCAAAAACCCCATGTTGAAAATTTGGTGCCACAATTCCAAAAAATGCCTGAGATATGCATCAAAGTTGAAAAAACCCTATTTATTCCATTATACAGCTTACCGTCATTTCCTCAGGTCACGGTCAGCTTAGAAGAGTGCAGATGTGTTCCCGGTCCACCGAAGATCGTCGCGCTGGACTCCAGAGGTAAGTATGGGGTGGGGTGTGGGAGACAGGCTGTACAGTGGGTGGGCGCTGGTTGTGGGGGGGCAGGGAGACCGCTAAGGGACCGCTTTCCTGTTTTACAGGTTAAAAAAATAAAAAAAAGACATCATGGGACCGTTTTCATTTTACAGGGCATGTGGCATGCTGGGGTGGCTCCCAGCATGCCAATGGGCTCTTTTGGGGGCAGCTGTAGCCAATGGGGATTGGGCACCCTGGTTGGCACACAACAAAAGGGGTGTTACATTATGCCGATGGGGATTGGGCTCCCCGTTGGCAACATAAACCTAGGGCACTGAAGCTGACGGGGACTGGGGCCCGTCGGCAAAACAAACACAGTGGGGGCACACGCCGTCGAGGTTATTGGGCACCCCTGGTGTTAATTGCTTAGAACACGGCAGCAAGCCGCCGCCATGTTCACAAACAATATCAGTGTTTCTGTTGTTCCGCCCTGCAATGACGGGTCGCTCCCTCATTGCAGCGAATGGCTGACGCTGCAATGACGAGGTGGCCCCTGATTGCAGCGGCTAAAATTTTACTAGTTGGTGGCACGCTGGCTGAACTAGTGTCAGCAACATGCCACGACATTGGGGGAAGCCTTTAAAGGCTGTGGGGGCATTGGCCACAACAGTGCCGCGCCTCCACAACCTGCTTCTGGAGAAAGCTGCCGCAATATGTTTCTTGTGCTTGCGCACAATCAACATAAAAAGGGCCTATAGATCCATTTAAAGGAGTGCAAGAATATGGTAGATCATAGAATTACTACTAAATTAATATCTGAAGGTGGAGATATGAAATCCGACCCCGAGGAAATTTTAGAAGTAATGGAAAAACATCTCGAGCAAGTATTTTGCAGCCCAGTGTTAAATAACCCTAAAGAATTCTAGGACCTGAATTTACCCCAACTTCAGATGGAAGAGAAGGAAACTTTAGCCTCCCCCATCTCAGTGGAAGAAATTAAAATAGCCATATGATCACCAAAAAATGACTCGGCACCAGGCATGGATGGCATCACTGCAGAATTATATAAAACATTTATAGAAGAGATTGCACCAACACTTGAGATAGTATTTAATGGCATGCTTAATGGGGAAGGTTTGTCTAAAACTACGAACCAAGCCATTCTGATTTTGTTGTACAAAAAAGGGGTTAGGGAAGATATAAAGAACTGGAGGCCACTGAGTCTGCTAAATACAGATTTCAAAATATTAGGCAAAATTCTGTTAAATAGGCTTTTGTTAGTTAGTAATAAATTAATTAAAGGGAGTCAAACATGTGCCGTCCCAGGAAGATATCAGCATAATAATTTAATTTTACTTTTTTTATAAAGCATCAAAAAATGAAATGCAGGGTTTTATAATAAGATTAGATCAAGAGAAAGTCTTTGATCAAATTTCATATGCCTATTTATTTCAGGTACTTCGATCCTTTGGCTTTCCAGAAAAGTTTGTTAAGTGGCTCAAGATGATGTATGATAATGCTGTACTCTCACCAAATATTAATGGGTGGATGGGGAAAGAGCTAGGTATTAAAAGAGGGGTTAGACAAGGCTGCCCCCTTAGTCCACTCTTATATGCCTTTTGTATTGCTGGATTAATTAAGAAAATAAACAGTTATAATACTATGTAATAACTGGCTATGGCCAATATCAACTCGTTTTCTGACTTCTTAAAAAGTCATATCAACTTGCAGGTTGATACGAAAAAACTCGTATCAACCTGCGAGTTGATACGACTTCCACATCCTCGCCGCGAGAATCATTAAAATAATCAGCTGACAGGCAGCGTGAGATAGTCCCACAGAACGGAAAAAAAAAAACACACAGGCAGTTCCTTTACTGTAAAAGCAGCACGTAGCTAAGTACATAAAACAAAATAAAGTCAGTTAAAGGTAGTAACTTTTTTCCTGCTAATCTTGTAAGTTTATAAATGTTTAGCAGTGTAACGACTGTGTCCTGAAGTAATAAACGCTGCATTTCAAGTTATGTGGGGGCAGTTTGTGTTTTGTTGTAATGATGCTTTTTAAAACCATAGCCTGTTATTATATAAAATAAAACATATGCAGGGTGCTTAATATGGAGTTTTTACACACCCTTGATGTATGATAATAAACCTCTCGAAGCCACGCCTCGAGGTTTTTTTATTATCACACATCTTGGGTGTGTAAAAAAACCCCATATCAACCACCTGCATATGCATTATTCTATATATATGGGATAAACTTAGTGAACAGGACACCCTGACAAAGATTTTAGCATATGCAGATGATTTAGTGTTGTGCATATCCCCATCTACTAAGGCAGATTCTATACAGAAAGTGTGCCATAGATTTGCGCAGCGTTCAGGATCCAAGATTAACTATAGTAAAAGTAAAGACATTGCCTTAGAAGACACCCCAATACCTGCAGGAAGAACATTTGCTGAGATTGGTATATCAAAAGATCCAATAACTATATTAGGGATAAGGTTTGGGAGAGAAGTCTGGGTTAGGCAAAATTGGAAAATTGGACTTCAGAAGGCAAATAGATTGATAGCCTCCTGGAAAGACCAACATATCGCAAAAAAGAAAAGGGTGGTCTTGATTAAAACTTTATCATTGCCAATTTTTTTATACCTATGCTATGTCATCCCCCCGCCTACGGTATTGCATGCCTCCTTATGTAGTGTTTTTTTTTTTCAGGCCCTATGGGGCAATAGGTTGAATTCTATTAAAATGGAAATTACTTATAGATCACTACATAGCGGGCTTAGGTATGCTGAATCCTATAGCTTTTTTCAGTAGTATTTTTTTAGTATATAATATAGGGGGAGTATTAAAGCCAGGGCAGAAAATTTGGAAGTCGCAGGTCTTAAGTTTGGTAAATCCTAATTTGGATGCATGGGCCCACGGAAAGAATAACACTATGGAGAACCCTGGGCATACCGAATTATGGTTTAGAGCAGATTAAAAATGCCATAAAATGGGGAATTACTAGTCTACAACTTCAAACACAAGATAGGAAAATAGTATATTCCCATATTATTTTGGTAGAAAGGAAAGAGAAGGTCTATTTTCCAGAATGTAAACAGAATGCAATTAATAAAAATATTATGATGTTGTCTTCTAAAAGGCTGCCAGATTTTCTCTGGGTTACAGTATGGTTAGGTTTACATGGAAAGCTGTATGTTAGAAACAATAACAAACATAAGCAGGTACAGGACAGATATTGTATAAAGGACACATGCACAGTGGTGCTGGAGACTCAAGAACACTTATTTGCTGAATGCCCCTTTGTGCACCCATTGTGGTCCTTTTTAGCAAAGGAATGGGGTGAACCTCAGTTTAATATTATAAAGTACCTGAGGATAATGTGTGGTGAAAATAATAAAGGCTGGGGTAAATATCACCCAGAAACACTATACATAATACTAGCAATAATCAGATATTACATATGGCAAACCAGATGTGTTTGGGTAACACAGCAAAGGTTGATTAGTTATACAAAAATGTTCAAAAATATTCAGATATCAATTCAGAAAGTATGGAATGCAGATTGTAAAATATTCAGCAGTGAAAAAATTAAAGGTCTATGGATAAATTGTGAACAATGGACTAAACCACTATGAAGAAAGTATAACTGTATATTAGCTTGTGTTTGATGCATTGTAAATAATTGTTAATTTTATTTGTGATTTTTTTTTTGTTTTTTTATTTGATTTGACTGTTATTTCATTTGTTTGCAGTCCTTCTTAATAAAAATTCCCCTACTCTTTTTCGATAAGTGCCATGGGATCTTTAACTTCCACCTGAACTACCACCAATCCAGGCAGATGGGACCTCGGTTTAATGTCTCATCTGAAAGACGGCACCTCAGAAGTGTAGCACCCCCCCATGCCGCACTACAACGTTAGTATTGGAATATTAACACAAGTGCCAGATGTGGGAACTGAACCCACAGCCCCCTGATCTCCCGGCCTCAGTGGCGAGTGTGCTACCTACTGAGCCACTGACACTGACATGCAAATGAGCCACTGAGCATGCAAGGTGCTAAGGGGCCATGTGCATGCCCATTATGGGCTTATTTGTCTGGGTGCAGCAGCCCACCAGTGCCCATTCTACAGTGTACCTTATGAATTCCCTAGTGTCTAATGGCACCCCTAAACACCCATTTCATATTCTGCATAGTTATCCCTGGTGTCTAGTGCCCCCCAGAACACCCATTACCTATTCTACATAGTTATCCCTGGTGTCTGGTGGCACTCCCCAACCCTGAATACCCTTTCTCTACATTACAAAAGTTGTCCCTGGTGTCCAGTGGCATCCTTCAGTCAGCCGTTTACAATAAGTAAGAATGCCCTGGTTTCCAGAGGTTCCCCCAACCCTTCCAGTTGCCTGTTACCAAAGGTAAAAGTAATCATTGGTGGTCCTGTGTCCCCTCACTCGCTTACATACCACCACCCATCACACACCCCTTATCAGGGTGTTGTGATGTCCAGCGACGCACGATATGGTGATTGGCACAACCTTCCTCTCACCTTCTCTGCCAACTGCCATACGAGCCATCAATTAGCATGTGTACAGTATAAATGGATGCTCAGACATTTCTTTGTTTTGTCCATTACTCAGCAGCTGTCCACCCCCACATACCTTTGCCACTGTGAGACTGCATCTTTGTCCCTCCTGGCAGGTCAGCAGCATCCTCCTCATTCCCCCCTTGACTACTGCAATTCCCTCTACCTAGAGCTTCCAGGGGTTGGTATCCATCACTTGCAGCTGGTGCAGAACGCGGTGGCAGAGGCTTTTGACTGGGACATCTAGGACCAGTCATATTACGTCTGTGCTCCGTGAGCTGCACTGGCTGCCTGTTCAGTGGCAGATCACCTTTAAGGTTGGCTTGTTAACCTTCAAAGCCCTAAATGATAAGGGATCTGGCTACTTGCAAGATCTCCTGGTACCTTACAGTCCCCTCCGTCCTCTCTGTTCCACCGATGAGGGATTGCTCAAGATTCCCAGGGTACAATTAAAGATGTCTGGTTCTCGAGCTTTTACTTTTTCAGCTCCAACCCTGTGGAATTCTCTACCTCGTCGGTTGAGAGAATGCCCAACCATCAGTAATTTAAAATAGAGCTTAAAGCTTATTTATTTGATCTGGCCTTCCCTAGTGATGGATAATGTAAATTTTATGTTTTAAATGTTATTTATATCGGCTGTTCTTGTTTTTATGTTAAGCATCTTGGTTTTTGAAAGGCGCTATAAAAATAAAGTTCAATTGAATTGAAATTTTGCACAGTCCTCTGGCTGCTCCATCTGGCTCCATTCAACTTTTGGCTCTTGCTATGCTGCCAAACCAACTCTCAGCTTCCTACATGCATCATCGGCATGCTGCTACCACAGCCTGGCAGTGTGCTTTCATGGACCTGCTTGTCTGTCCATTTCTGTCGATGCTAGCAGCACTTCAATTGGCTGCTACATGGTGGCTTTGTTATTTTGGAGTAAGAAAAGCTAAAGTGCTGCTCAACTCCTGTGAGAGACACGCTGGAAGCACAAACCAGGCACACTGCACCGAGACTTACAAGAGACCCTTAACACACATGGTGGTCTCAATTAACACTCCCTTACTAAAGAAGCAGTAAATCTGCAATGTTCAATGTATGTGCTTTCAACGTCTGCTGCCTATGGCTCCTTTTCAATCAGTTAGATGAACTTGCATGTAGCTTACCTTCTGCTGTTGGTCCTGTTTTCAGCACAAGCCTTTAAACTTTACTGGCTTCCTTTGCAACTAGTAATCCTCACTCTCGTTCCTCGCATAATTAGTTGGCGTGCATCCACACCTTCAGTTTTAGGCATGCAATCAGCTGATCTCAGCCAATTTGCAGTCGACATATCATACATCAGATCTCGTTTGTCTCCAGTCAGCAGTTATGCTTTTTACATTTACTTTCTACCATGTACTCTGTGACCATCAGGCTTCGCCATCAGCCTCCCATGCTCCTCCACAGATTCATGCCAACCTTAATCATATCATGGCTTCCAGAACTCCCCGCCCTAAAGGCCAGTGGTCTTGCTCTGCTCTCGTGAGGTCTATATCTCAAGGGTAGGTCCCTCAACTCAGGTGGGGTCTTTCTCTTTCTGATCTTTGGGTGAGAATGTCCTGCACTCTGGGGGAAACTTTAGTCATGCAGATCAACTTGGTGGCGGCACCTCTTGAGGTAGTATTTATGACTTTAGCTACTGAAGGTGGGCCTCTATATCCTGGGGGGCTCCTTTAGTTGTGAAGATAATGTTAGCAGCACCTCCGATAGCTGTTCCTCCCTACCATTGCCTAAGATTCAACTTCTCTCCTCCTACTTCCCTTCCCCTGTCCCGCAAGGGTGAAGATCATACAACTATCTAATATCTGTCCACCAAGAGCTCAACTCCATGCTTACCTCTAAAGGGTGTGGCTTCCTTTCTAGGATTCCCTTGGCTGGAGGCTAGGTATGTATCTTTCAGCAGTCATTGTTGTCCTCCTTTTTCCTACAATGGGGGGGTAAGTCTTCTTTGTGGGGAACCTCTTCAAGCTGTAGAGACTGGCTCACACCATCCTCACAGCATTACCATTAGAGGGAGAGAGAAAGAGCCCCTCCTATAAGATCTTCCCTCATATTGGGTTTCTAAATTGCAGTTCTTGAGCCCTCACTATCTCTAGCCTAAAGGGAAGGCAACCAACGCCTTGGGTCCCCAGAGGTTTCCTCCTCATAATTTCTTTTTCCTCTTCTCCACGCCAAAGATCATGATTTAAGTTGGGTAGTCTCCACAGGAGCTGGAGTAGGTTGGTGGTGCTCCTGGATCTGGGTTTCAGTCTGACTGTGTCTGTCCTCCTTAGGGAACACTTATTTATTTTATTTCTTGAAAATTTCTGAGAGTACCTTTGAGCACAAGTGCACGATTACAAAGGTTCCATGTCAGTAATAGGGATTACAAGGCAACATAATGAATAGATAAGTGAGTTCCAGTGGAATGAAGTCAAACAAGTACAATATAGTCGAAAACGTATAAGTAAATAGGTTAGAGCAAATGCATACAATTTTACAATAAGGCAAGTAAACAGAAACAGTGTAAAACAAGCATAATAATGGTACATGGCCATAGAGCCAGAGTCTGACACAGTTCAAAGTGTATACCGGGAGGGATTCAGGATGCTTAGCAGCTACAGTTATACTGAACTGTTAGGGCTGCCCATAGTGCTCTCTTAAACTGGCCAGACTTAGGTAGATTAAGCAAGGTATCAATCAGGCTGAGCCTGAGACATGGAGAGCGAGAAAGCAGCCACAGCTTCCTTGAATCAAGGAGGTTATTTTCTAGACTACACTGAACAGTATTATTACTTTTTGGACCTGTGTAAGTAACTAGTATCGATTCTGTTTTTGGGGTGGACTTGTCTTAGTTTTAACTTTAATTTGCCAGGGAGGAACTGTAGCTTGGAGATATTTGCAGTCAGTTGTGAGAAGACCTGTTACTTACCCTTTGTGAAATAGGTGTCTGAAAGGAAGGAAGGCATTTCCTGGGGTGGAGGGTAAGAGTTGTAGGTGATTGTTTCTAGACAGCATAGGTTTAGAGCTCATACAGACCCCCATCTTAGGGGGGAGGAAATGGACAAGGAAATGACAGAAGGCATCCTTGGGATGGCACAGAAAGGGGAGATATTGCTGATGGGGGACCTGAATATGCCAGATGTTGACTGGAGCACCTTTGCTGCAGCCACATCCAACAGCAGGGCCATGCTTGATGCCCTACAGGGGGGCATGCCTCAGACAGCTAGTTTTGGAACCCACTCGGGAGAGAGCAATCTTAGACCTGGTATTCTCAAATGGGGACAGAGAGAGGATCTCTGATCTTGAAGTGGGTAGCCATCTGGGAACAAGCGACCACCAAACAGTGTGGTTCACGTTAAACTTAGCTGTAGAGTCAAGCCACACAAAAGTGAAGGTACTGGACTTCAGGAGGGCTGATTTTGTCAAAATGGGAGAGTGCCTCAGAAAAGCACTAGCACACAGGCAAGAAGGTAGGGTGGAGCAACAATGGAGAAATATCAAAACCACCATCACAGAGGGAACAAGCCTTTGTGTGAAGCAAATAAACAAATCAAAACGAAAGAAAAAAACACTATGGTTCTCAAAAGAAGTGGCAGGGAAGGTAAGGAAGAAAAAGATAGCATTCAGGAAGTATAAGGAAACACGGAAGGAGCAGGACAGAGAACTGTACCAGTTAAAGCAGAAGGAAGTGGGTAAGGCAGTCAGAATAGCAGAGGCCCAAACCGAGGAAAAGATAGCCAACTCGGTTAAGAAGGAGGATAAAACCTTTTATTAGGGAGCAAAGAAAGACTAAGGCAGGGATACTGAGGCTGAACAAAGAGGAAGGTGGTTGGGCAGAGAGCAACAGTGAAAAAGCAGGGATACTGAATGAATGCTTCTGCTCAGTATTCACAATGGAAAAGCAGGGAGAAATACGTAATCCGGTCAATAGAAGCACTCTGGGATAGGGGGGTTGATATTAGTCCTTTCACAGAAGAAACGGTTCTGAAAGAACTCTTAAAACTGAAGGTGGATAAAGCAATAGGGCCTGATGGGATTCACCCCATAATTCTAAAAGAACTAAGTGAAGAACTAGTAACACCACTGACTACCCTTTTTAATAAATCATGGGAGGATGGTGTGGTACCTGAGGACTGGAGGAGGGCAGATGTGATTCCCCTTCACAAAAGTGGAAGCAAGACAAAGGCAGAAAACTACAGACATGTCAGTTTGACCTCAGTGGTAGGGAAAAATGATGGAATCACTTCTGAAGGAAAGAATTGCTGAGTACCTAGAGGCCAGTGGGGCACAGGACCCAAGGCAGCATGGATTTACAGCGGGAAGGTCATGTCAGGCAAATCTAATTGATTTCTTTGACTGGGTGACCAAAGCAGTAGACCAGGGAGGGGCTGTGGACATTGCCTACCTAGACTTTAGCAAGGCATTTGACACAGTCCCGCACAAAAGATTAATAAACAAATTAGCCAGCCTGGGAGTGGGTCCCAGGGTGGTAGCCTGGGTAAAACACTGGTTGGACAACAGGACACAGTGGGTATTAGTAAATGGAGTCCACTCTGAAGAAAGGAGGGTTACTAGTGGGGTATTGCAGGGTTCAGTACTGGGGACGGTCCTTTTTAATGTCTTTATAAGTGACACTGCAGAAGGACTGGAAGGGAAAGTACTGTATGTCTCTTTGCAAATGACACAAAGATCTGCAATAGGGTTGATATACAAGGTGGGGTGGAAAGAATGAAAAGAGACCTGGCAAAGTTGGAGGAATGGTCAAATGTATGGCAGCTTAGATTCAATGCAAAGAAATGCAAAGTAATGCACCTGGGAAACAAAAACCCAGGGGAAGAGTACACAATGGGGGGTGAGATACTGACAACAACAAAAATGGAAAGGGACCTGTGGGTAGTCATATCAGATGACCTAAAGGTGGGTCAGCAATGTGAGAAGGCAGTAAGGAAGGCGGGGGGGGGAGGATACTGGGATGCATAGGGAGAGGCATCCCCAGTAGAAAACAGGAAGTTGCTGCCTCTCTGTACAGACAGTTGGTAAGGCCACATCTGGAGTACTGTGTACAGTTCTGGAGACCCCATCTCCGCAAAGACAGACAGGGTGGAGGCTGTCCAGAGGAGGGAGACTAAAATGATGCAGGGTCTGCATCAGAAGACATATGAAGAAAGACTAAAGGAACTAAAGATGTATAGCCTCGAGGAAAAGAGGGAGGGGGGGACATGATAGAAACTTTCAAGTACCTCAAAGGAATCAACAAAGTCCAAGAGGGTAGCATCTTTCAGAAAAAGAGATTTGCAAAAACAAGGGGGCACAATTTGAAGATAAGGGGGGATGGCACAGAGGTAATGTGAGGAAGTATTTCTTCACAGAGAGGGTTGTGGATACATGGAACAGCCTTCCTGAGGAGGTTGTAGAGTCAAAAACAGTGGGGAAATTCAAGAATGCATGGGAAAGACATAAGGCAATTCTAGTGGGGGGTAGGAGGAAGTAGGCTGTTGGTTAACTAGGATCTGCAGCTTATCCATTAGGTAGGGAAATGGGCAGACTAGGTGGGCCAAGCGGTCCTTACCTGCCGACAAATTCTATGCTTCTATGTAGGCAGCCCATTTAGACAGCCAGCCCCCCTAACAGCCAATTAATACTTGCTCAGCTGAGTACAGTGAAAAGGCAGTTCAGAGGCATTCTGAACCATGCTCCTGGTGTTGTAGAGATTGGTGACAGAATGAAAGTAGTGAGCTAGGGCCTGGGGGGGAGAGGTATGCCCAGTACCACCTTCTTGGCTAGCAGACATGTCTGGAGCTTAATTCTACTAGGTAGGGGTAACCAGGGGTTAAATTTGAGAGGAAGTCATCAAACTCAGTTTCATCTCCTCTGACACCTTTCTCCACTGACTACTATTAGAGAGATCCACCTCCTATAAATGAAGAGATTACAGTTCCACCTCCTAAACATTTCCAATTTAACCAGTGGGGGTAACCAATCTGTTTGGGTGCAGAGGGTGCAGCTATGGGTGTGTTTGTCAGCACCAAGCACAAAATGACAAGCCTTATTACAGATCGGATTTATTCTGCTAAGAACTGAGTTGCAGGAAGCTGTTCAGACAGGGAGGCCACAGACAACTGGTGACAGTACTGAGTCTGCCACTATGATGTGTCTAGTATCAGTAGTGAGGTTGACCTTGTTATGGTACAAGGCTCCCAGTCTTCTGTTTACTGTGGACACAAGGTGGTTAATGTGGGCAGCAAAAGATAGGGTATCATCCAAGATCACCCCAAGGTATTTTAAGGTTTCCACCTGTTCAAGCATATGTCCCAGGTCATTGTGGATGAGAAGGGGATATCTTTTTCTTCATTTGTGGACTTGTGAAGAACTGTCTTAGTTTTTTATAAATTGAACACTGTGCTTGTCTACCTTCTGTTGTATCTTCGGCTTTCTTCCCTAAACTGTCTTTGGTCCTTTGACCTGTCCCTGTGACACAGCAAGGGTTGGAACACTTTCTCAGGATTGCATGTCCTTGTGACATCCCAACAGAGTGAAAGTCCCTGTAGCAGGGAGAGAGAGAGAGAGCATAGGCTAATGTTCACAATTACACAAGCTCTACGTACTACTCATTCTCAATCAGTCATAACCTACTTAAGAGTTTGTTGCTCCATCAAATTGAAGGGCTTTGCCCACGGTTTGAAGGCATACCAGGTGACCACACCACACCCCTGCATGTCCAAGCATCCTTTGGATGATTGGAATTTTCATTGCCACCTTCCTCCCCTTCGCATCCTGTGACACTTCTTTCTACTTGAGGTTGGGCTTTCTTCCCCAAAGTGCTTTGGTCCTGGGACCCCATCCTTGTGACAGCTTGAGGGGCTGGAAGCCTTTGTCAGGATTCTATGTCTTTGCGACACCCCAACAGAGTCACAGTCCCTGTAGCAGGGACCGAGAGTGTGGGCCAAAGGTCATAGTTACACAAGGACTACATACTACTCAGTCTCAATCAAGCCAACCTACTTAAGAGCCTGCTGACCCATGGAACTGGCAGGGGCGAGCCCAGGGTGACACATGTACGTCAGTACTCCACTTAAATGTGATACACCAGCTCTGTGTTTGCCTCTTACATTTACTTGCAGTACCAAAATACTCTATTTAATTAGAAAACAGATGATACATGCAAAGTTTTTCAGAATTTAGCAGGTGACCAGGAACCAAACGGGGGGGGGGGGGACCCACCTGGAAATTTTCAGGATATCCTGGTGGGCCAGTCCAACTCTTGCCATTATGAATGCAGAGAAGTACCAGAAGGTCTAGCTGCCTGGACCTAATGGTAAGCAGCCTACCAAATCAAACTTTAAATCAAAGGCATAAGTCAGACTAATTCTTTTCAAGGAAATGTTCATTCCTTTTGCAGATCGAGCAGTCAGTGCATTAGGAAACATTCTATTATTTTAAAGTTCCAGCATGGTAGACGCAGTGTTTTAAATGAGCATTTCAGGGGAACAAAACACAAAGACTGTTTTCTCTGCAAGCAGGGCTTTTTTTTTAGGTTCCTCCTCATCGTAGACCTCTTGGAAGAGTAAAGACACTTGTTCTTGCTTATTGCCACATGACACAAGGTGTGACCATATCCCACAGCAACACACATCTAAGCAAGTGTCACTGCTTGATGGCACCCCACATGTTATTACTTGCCCAGTGAGAACATGGAATGGCACCAAAAGAAGATATTATAATTTGCATTATTGTTTGTTTCAATGTTGTCACTGGACCCCATCTAAGAGATTTCTTCCTTGGGGAAAATATGTTAATGAATTTGTTCTGATTGGTTGAGAATCCATTATTATATGATTAAAGATTATTAGATGATTACTAAAGGAAAGGTTGTTGGAATATCTAGGGAGCATGGTCTTCAGGATGCAAGGCAGCATGGGTTCATGGGGGGGAGATCATGTCAAATGAATCTGACTGATTTCTTTGACTGTGTTTCTAAGACAGTAGACAGAGGCCAAGTGGTAGACATTCTCTATCTTGATTTTAGCAAGGCCTTTAACTCTGTGCCCCACAAAAGGTTGATCAGGAAGTTGGTGGATCTTGGGGTTGAGGAAAAGATGGCCAGATGGGTGAAAAACTAGCTGAGGGACAGAACCCAGAGGGTGGTTGTTGGGGGAGCATTATCTGGCACCAGAGAGGTAACCAGTGGGGTCTCGCATGGCTCGGTGCTGGGGCCGGTGTTGTTCAATGTCATCATCAATGACATTGGGGATGGCATTAAGGGCAAAATGTGCCTATTCATGGATGACACCAAGCTCTGCAGGAGCGTGGACACAGCTGAAGGGATAGAGGACCTACACAAAGGTCTGGAAAAGCTGGGGAGGTGGTCCAGGATCTGGCAGCTTGGCTTCAATGGCAAGAAATGCAAAGTTATGCATACTAGAGCCAAGAATCCCAGAACAGAGTACTACCTGGGTGGAGTCCGAGTATCTGCATCAGAGGAGGAGAAGGACCTGGGAGTGATGATCACTAGTAACCTGAAGCACGCCACACAGTGCAAGAAAGCAGCAGCAAAGGCAAACAAGATGCTGGGATGCATATCTAGGGGGCTTAGCAGTAGGAGAGAGGATGTTATACTGCCCTTGTACAGGTCACTGGTAAGGCTGCATCTTGAGTATGGAGTTCAGTACTGGTGCCCACACCTCAAAAAGGACATTAACTTGCTGCAGAAGGTCCAGAGGAGGGCTACAAAGCTGACAGCTGACAGCAGGTCAGCAGGGTAAGGCATACGAGGAAAGGTTGAGGGCACTGAACATGTACTCCCTGGAAGACAGGACAGAGAGAAAAGGGACATGATTGGGACTTTCAAGTACTTGGAAGAGATAAATAAGGTTGATAAAGGAGACTCTCTTTAAACTGAGTGGCAACCATAACACGAGGGGGCACAGTCTTAAGCTGGGGGGGGAGGTTTAGGAGGGAAGTCAGGAAGCACTTCTTCACAGAGAGGGTGGTGGACACTTGGAATGCGCTGCTGGAAGAGGTCTTCTCATTGAAGACAGTGGGCAGCTTTAAGAGAGGCTGGGATAGTTACAGGGGGAAGGTAAGAATCATGGATAGGGAATGCCCCCTAGAAGGCTTGTAGCCAAGGCACTAGGGGCTCACATGGTGGAATAAAATCAACAATAGTTGTTGAAATTTGTTTTGTTGTGGTTCTTGGAGCACTTTTTTTTTTTTTTACACTCTATTTTTCCACTGCCTCTACGGGAAACTCTCTCAGGCATCCACCTTACCACCAACTCTACCTCCTAGCCTGAAACTCCCCCCCAAGTCCTGGCACCAGCCCGGCTATCTCCTCAGCTCTGAGCCCCCGAGGAAGGGCCGCCCTATCCACCCAGGGTGCTCTATCTACAATTTGGACTGGCTGGGCTCACCCCAGGACAGGAGGTAGTCCGGCCTATGGAGTGTGGCTGACGGTAGGTGGTGTCATCGCCTATCCCTGAGGGCAGGGTATTTCCATTTTTCCTCCGGTTCCCCCCCGATGCTCAGTCATGCAATGGCGTCAATGGCACTATTGCCATCACCCGCTGCAGCACCGCTCCCTCGTAATTGGTAGCGATGCAGACTCGCCATTTCCCTGGTCTCTACCAGATGTCACCCCTGTGCGATGCATCCCCTAGAGCCCTCCCCGGGAGGAGACAGCAGTCCTCCTGACGCTCGATCTCCTCCCTCCCCTGACGACCCCTGACGACCTGAGCTTGTTCCTGAACCCGGGTCGCCGGCGTGACGCGAGGTGTGACGTCCAGCACCTCAACCCTCAGCGCCACCGGGCCGGCTTCTTGGAGCACTTTTATTGGGACATTTGTTTTGAATCTCAGACTGGCTGCCCACTTCAGCGCACCACCTCCTCCTGGAGCGCAGGATTTGGAAATCAAGAGTTTTTTGTGGGGAGGGAGGGCAGGGACATTAGCTCAAGCTGTGGACCCTGCAATACAAGCAGACTTGATAGACCAAATGACCTTCTTATGCTGGCTTCTTCGTATGTTCGTATAAACTTTTTTTTTTTAATTTTCAGATAATGTTTGATGCTCTTTGGTGCTAGCTGGTATGAGCTTATAGTGGTGTGGTAATATATGTAAACAGGAGTGTTCTTGGAACCCCGTGGAAGGCAGGTTCCAGGATCATACCTGCCTCCCCAGTGGTAGGGATGAAGCCAAAACCCATGCTACTACTTCTCCATGAGAATATCAAAACTAACAGACAAAGGATGCCTAAAACAAAAGGCTAATATTTAATGCACCCAGAAAACAGAGTTAGAATCGACATTTCGACCATAGGTCATCTTGAAATTTTCTATCAAGAGAAAACTACACTAATCTCGTCTAATACACACAGTGAGGCAGGCAGTACTCTGTTTTTGTTCTTAAATTAAGATCTTTTCGGAAACTAGGCCTTTGATACTTCAAACGCTTAACTGACTACCTCCAATTCTTACCTATGTTCTAATTAGTCTCTTACATTTCATTATGATGATTCAGATACTTCTTAATCATAGTAAGCCATACGATTACAGACATCTAAATACTACAAGCTTTACTGGGACGATGCAAACCCAGGATATAAACAACAGTTTGAAAATATAATTCAATACGTTACTTTACCCAGCTCCCTACGCCACAAGGAAATTCATTCAAACACAACGATTTTAGTTCTTCTTCAAAAGCAGCGAAAACTCCCTGTCTGACTCGAAGTTGAGACATTGCTTCAGAGCAGCAAGTGACAGGGTAAAAAGTAACACGGCTATCTACGAGTCCTTTATTCCTCTTTTAGGTGGGACTGAAATGCAGTTCACTTAAGTAACAGTATAACATCACCACAGCATTTAAACTACCCGCAGTACATTAAATTAGTTGAAAGAGTGATCAATTCGCTTGTTCAATCTGCTTTCTTTGACCCAGGTTGCAGCCGGGAGTCCAGGGTTGCTAAGGAACTGATCGGCTTGTTTCTAAGTAACGGACGCTGCATTGGGAGACGAGTGCTAAGGTCTATCAATACTGGAGGGGTAAATCCCGTAACATTCTCCGTGGACGTGCTCATATTACAGACAGAGTATGCACCCCAGTTACTCTCTAGACTTTTGCAGGCCATTTGTGTTTATCGTTTTCTTAGATTATTGTACATTGAACTGTTGAGAATGATAACAAGTTTTAGGAAAGCATATCAGTATTATAATTATAATATGTTCATGTAACTTCCGCCCCTTCCCCCCCAGTTCTACTAGCACAAGCTTCTCCTCTGACACATGCCACCAACTGGAGGGATGGGGGTTGTCACTACAACAGTTATGTTTGCCAGTACTTCTACTTTGGAGCCTGCCATCCTCAGACAGGTAAACCAAGTGTGGCAACTACCTGGTTCACATCTCAGGGGACCATTTATCACGGCCATCAACCTGGGTCCCTGGGAGAAAACGTTTGCTCAGAATTATGCTAGGATTGTGCTTCTGGTCAGAGGCACCCAAGTAAATCCAAACACAGTGGAAGCAATAACAGTACTGTCCAAACCAGGTTGGGATTCTAGAGTGTGGCTTTTATTCACATACACAGAGAATAATACAAAGTGAAGATGGACCCCCACAGGGCTACTTGCACTGGTAATGCAGCTTACTGAGATACAGAGCACACACACACACACACACACACAACAGGAAACCCTCAGGTTCTGAATGGAAACTGGCACACACTGCCAGAACTGGTACACTTCCCTTGACTACGCACCCTCGGCCAGTACTAGGATACTTTCCCATATTTCATGAGGAATTACTGGTGGCACCCCCGACCACCAATGAGCACACTCTGGCTCACAGAAAATCCCAAACCCACATCTGGGTAAACTGTTTTTTTCAGGCACTGGCCAAATGCACTGAGAGAAAACAAAGGTGCCCAAACTGAACCCAGAGAGGTAAACATGGTTAATTCAGATGGGGGGGTCTCCCACCTTTTGCTTCCAAATTTATACTCACCCATTCATCTGGTTAATAATACCCTTCTCAGAAAACATGTAGATGCTATCTTGAAATGTCTTTCACATTTAACATACTACTTTACACACATCTGAGGTGTCATGAAGTTAAAAGCTCTGTAATTGGCAATGTCTCTTCACTAGATCCCCACTTTAGCAGACACTTTTAAATCAGACACAAACTAAAGGTTCTGTACTTGGCAAGTCTCTCTCCAGACCCCACAGCAGGCAGACACTTTTAAACAGAAATGAACTAGAAGTTCTGCACTTGGCAAGTCTCTCTCTGGACCCCATAGTAGGCAGACACTTTTAAACAGAAACAGTCTTGGTGACAGAGTCCCTTTGTCAGAGAAAAACTCACCACAGGAATGCAGGTGCTCCAGGGCTTTTTCCACACAAAAGTCTTGGGTACTCACAAAGCAGATGAATCTCAGGCAGCTTCAACACAGTCCAGGCTGGACCAGGGGATTGCCCCTGAATCCTGGAATGCCCCCCCCCCATCGCTCCGGGGATGGGGCACTGGAAAACCCTCTAGGAACGGTCTCTACCACTTCACTCTCTGGTCTTCTATGTTCTTCTTCTTCTAGGGTGAGAACAAACTACCCAAACTATGGAGGTAGCTCTCTGTCAGAGCTAAAACTAAGGAGCTGCCCAGGTGGCAGCCTCTTCCTCACTCTCCACTATACAGACTCTCTCAACTCTAACTCAACATTCTATAGCTACCTCCCCAGCTAGCATTCCATTGTGGCTTATGCTGCTATGACAATTCTAAAGTGACATCATCACTCCAGCTCAGCTGAGACTGAAAAACAAAGTGGGACACTGTGAAATCCATTTAACTGGCATTTCACTAGCTGACTCTCCCTGCCTGCCACTGATTCTAAATAGGATTCTAGTAACCCCTGGGAACAAGGGGGTTACATTCATATATGGACATTTATAAATGGGCCATAATAATACTGAATCCTGATTGGCTTAGAGGGTTCAAGACCCATGCTCCTACATACAGAAAACCACTGGGTCTGGAAACCTTCCAGCAACCAGGACGTGGCACCCATACATATCCATGCTGCCCAGTATATATATTTTTTAATTCTGTCAGCCATGTTTGTTAGGTGAAACACCTTCGAACCCTAACTTGGCATAAAAGTAATCAAAGTACCAACGGTACTGAGGGGCACCAAACATGTAACTGGTGTGATATAATGGACAGGAAAAAACTACAGCTGAAAATGAGATGTTGCATCTCAGCTGGACTATGTTGAGTATGAGAACTGTAGTTGCTGCTCACAGCTGCATACTATATTTAAGCAATAAGGCATGACCAGGAATTAGATTAACAGTCTGTTAAGCACCCCCGGGACATAATGTGGCACAAGGCACGGCTGAGTGCCAAATGGCCCCTAGGGGGTGATAAACTGACTACTACTCTAACTCCTGGGAGTGCCTTGTTACTATTATGGAAACTAATTTCAAAAGAAAAGTGTTAGAAGTGTGCCTTTTGAATGTTTTCCATACTAAGAGAGGGATCTGTAATAAAATTGTAATTCCACCAACTGTTTAAGTATGTTTAAGTTTAAGTATGTTGGTTCAGAATCATTCATTTCATTTTATTTATTATACTGGATCCCAAGATGAGCTAAGATAGTTCATTCTCACAAGTGACCAGTTGAGGAAAAACATTACAATACAACACAGGAATAGGCAGAGTACTACAGGCACAGGCAGGCAATTTTCCTGGATTTTCCTGCAGATTATATTATTTCCTACGGAAGCTGAATTGCTTTGTTTTCCCAAATAACCAATGAAAGTCTATGGGAACAGTTTCCCTGTAGATGGCTCAATCTCCCTGTAAAATAGAGGACTCCCAGTAGACCTGGAAGCCCTGCTAATAGGGAGTTGGAAAGTGAATTTGGATTGAGAGCGCATCCCCAGCTTGTTGGTGAAGCATGAGAAGAGTGAGAAATATGGGGTGGGGGAAACTTTGCCTAGGGCAACTTTGTGTAGGAACACCGCTGATCTGCGGGTGAGGTGGTCCTCCAGGGAGAGGTAGGAAGCGGAATTAAAGAATTTAAATTAAAGGATTTAAGAATGCATGGGATAGACATAAAGGAATTCTGGAGGTCAGGGGTAAGGGGCAACAGACTTCCTGGAAAACATAAACTGAACTTACAAACTTAAATGGGCAGACTGGGTGGGCCATAGGCCCTTATCTGCCGACACTGTCTATGTATCTATGTAATTATACAGTTGGCAGTAGTGGGTCCTATAAGGCAGGCCAGTTGGGAAGCAGCAGATATTATTGTAGACTGTGCACACATTGGTGAGGGTCCCTGAAGTAGCAGCAGCATAGATTAGGGAGCCATAGTCAATGATGGGCAACAATAGGCAGAGTATGAGTAATTTCTTAGACTCCTTGGTTAGGAACCTTTTGACTCTATGAAGAGCTCAAATTCTTTGGAAGAATCAGAATGTATCATTCCAGTCATTCAGCAGTTCTATAGAATGGTATGCTCACAGGAATAATTCACGCACCATGGTGATCAGGCTGCACATGACAGTGTAACAGAGATTAATATAAGACTATCGGCATGCTGACAGTCAAGCAGAAAGGAGCATTTTTGAGACCCTTGTAATTAAGCAATAATGACGGAGAAGCCAGTCATTTCTGAATGATTAACTACTGGTTGGAGTGCTTCTCAGGTAGCTCCCTCCAGCCAGTTTTTAATCCAAGGAGATAATCGACTTTGAGGTTGTTATTGCGATTATAAGTCTAATAACAACAACGTTCATTGTTACCTTTTTTCTACTTACAGGCAGTACTCCAGATAAGATTTTGTTTTGGGGGGATGAGTACTGTAAACCTCATTTTGAAAGTAAGGTGAGTAAAACCAAATTCAGATGTGTACAAATGTCTGGATGGAGTGGAGTGAGGAGTACATTTTTAAAAACAATGTCATTTTCTTTTCTGGATAAGAATTGATCAGGTGCCAACAGTGCCCCAGATAATAATAGTAGGTATGAGTTATCTACTCACCAGTTTTAAAATACGGTGAGTAAAACAAATTTGGGATGCATACCAGTGCTGTAAATCTGGAAAAAAAAATGTTCCTTTTGAATTATCAGTTATGTTATGAAGCACTGTTCTATGGAGTGTGTTGCATTTACAAATGTTGGGTGAGTATTGGTATTCATTAAAAAACATTCTGAAGAGTATTTCCTTAAATTAAGTGAGTAAAATAAGTCAATACTCACCTTATCTGGAGCCCTGCTTACAGGTATTGGGCAGAGTGACGTGAGCTGTGATTGTCACACAGCATCAGTTGTCAACTGGATTGGGTTCTGACATGTTAATGACCGATCCAGTACCCAATCAGGAGCATTGCTGTGCTCATGAACATTTAATTAGACTTATAATAATGGTATATACAGAATATGTCTTAAAATGGGGAAATAAATGCACATGTTTTCCATCTTGTCATAACCCACACAATACTCTGTTAGCCAACAATGACTGCTTCTCCATAAGCTTGATGTGTACTTTTTTTATTGTTTTTCTGTTGTATTATTGTGATGTATATAATAAATTTTAGGGACTTAAAAGGTACTTAGGTAGGTAAGAGTGGATGTGCACCAAAGGTGCTTCTAGTCCCCCCCCCCCACACACACTATACAGTGGTCATACACTTGTATTCCCATGAGTCCATTAGTACATCAAGTTGTTTCTTAAAACTGTATATAGTGGATGAATCCACTATAGACTGGGGCAAACTGTTCCAGTACTTTACAACTCTTTGTTTAAAAATGAATCCTCTTTTATTGGTCTTGTATGATTTTTCTAATAATTGTTTATCTTGAAATCTGGTATTGTACGCTGTATCTCTAATTACGAATAAGAGATCTGACATTAGTTCCATGTTATTAACCAAATTATATAGAAGAATTAAGTCTCCTCGAGAGGTAGTTTGTGTGTGTGTTATAATCTGCAGTGATACTACCTCTTAGTGTTCTATAATGTATCCCACATTTCCATCACATTACATAGAAACATTAATAAAACAAAATAAAACCTTACACACGTTGGCTCTTGACATAGACGTAAAAACACACAGCCACAGTGCTACAGACAAGCACACATGTATAGAGACAAACACAGACATACTTTCCTATGTGTACACAAACAGACAAACACACATGCACATACACATATACAAGACACAGTGAGGCACACACAGAGTTAGCAGGTGCAGTAACGCATCTACACCCAGAATTTTGCGCAGTAAACAATGATGTTATATTATCTACCATCTTTCTAGGATCCAAGGAATGCAAAAGTGACATATAGACACATCAACAAACAATATGCACCCACGAAGTAACACAATAGCTCACAATTCATGCAGAGGCACATTTCCCAAAATATTCCCCTTCCATGACACTGGTGGATGACTGACTCTGCCATTGGGTTTATCTAACTGCCATTCCATCTTGGAGTAAGATTGAATTGCAGTTTGCAGTATCAGCTGAGTCAATAGTTACCATACAAATGAGTACAGGTTTCTTTTCTATTTCTGAAACAGTGTCAGTACAGTTAAACATAGAAACATAGAAACATAGAATTTGATGGCAGATAAGGACCGCTTGGCCCACCTAGTCTGCCCATTTTCCTACCTAACAGATAAGCTGCAGATCCTAGTTAACCAACAGCTTACTTTCTCCTACCCCCCACTAGGACTGCCTTATGCCTGTCCCATGCATTCTTGAAGTCCTCCACTGTTCTTGACTCCACGACCTCCTCAGGGAGGCTGTTCCATGCATCCACCACCCTCTCAGTGAAAAATACTTCCTCACATTACCTCTGAGCTGCCCCTCAATCTTCAAATTGTGCCCCTTGTTCTTGCACAGCTCTTTTCTGGAAGATGCTGCCTCTTGGACTTTGTTAATTCCTTGAGGTACTTGAAAGTTTCTATCATGTCCCTCTCTCCCTTCTTTCCTCAAGGGTATACATATCAAGCTCCTTTAGTCTTTCTTCAGATGTCTTCTGGTGCAGACCCTGCACCATTTTTGTTCCCTCTGACAGCCTCTACTCTGTCTATGTCTTTGCGGAGATGGGGTCTCCAGAACTGCACACAGTACTCCAGATGGGGTCTCACCAACTGTCTGTACAGAGGGATAATAACTTCCTGTTTTCTACTATTGATGCCTCTTCCTATGCATCCCAGTATCCCCCAGCCTTCCTTACTGCCTTCTCACATTGCTTGCCCACCTTTAGGTCATCTGATATAATTACCCCCAGGTCCCTTTCTATTTTTACTGTTGTCAGTATCTCACCCCATTGTTACGCTTCCCTGGGTTTTGTTTCCCATGTGCATTACCTTGCACTTCTTTGCATTGAATCTGAGCTGCCATACATTTGACCATTCCTCTAACCTGCCAAGTCCCTTCTCATTCTTTCCACTCCATCTTGTGTATCAACCCTGTTGCAGATCTTTGTGTCATCTGCAAAGAGACATACTTTTCCTTCCAGTTCCTCTGCAATGTCACTTATAAAGACATTAAAAAGGACCGGTCCCAGTACTGAACCCTGCGGTACCCCACTAGTAACCCTCCTTTCTTCACTGTGTACTCCATTTACTACTACCCTTTGTGTCCTGTTGTCTAGCCAATTTTTATCCAGGCTACCACCTTGGGACCCAATCCAAGGCTGGCTATCTTGTGTATTAATCTTTTGTGTGGGACTGTATCAAATGCCTTGCTAAAATCTAGGTAGGCCATGTCCACAGCCCCTCCCTGGTCTACTACTTTGGTCACCCAGTCAAAGAAATCTATTAGATTCGACTGACACGACCTTCCCATCGTGAATCCATGCTGCCTTGGGTCCTGTGCCCTACTGGCCTCTAGGTACTCAACAATTCTTTCCTTCAGAAGTGATTCCATCATTTTCCCTACCACTGAGGTCAAACTAACTGGTCTGTAGTTTCCTGCCTCTGTCCTGCTCCCACTTTTGTGAAGAGGAATCACATTTGCCCTCCTCCAGTCCTCGGGTACCACCCCATCCTCCCATGATTTGTTAAACAGAGTAGTCAGCGGTGTCACTAATTCTACCCTTAGTTCTTTTAGAATTCTTGGGTGAATCCCATCAGGCCCCATTGCTTTGTCCACCTTCAATTTTATTGGTTCTTTCAGAACTCTTTCTTCTGTAAATGGACTGGTATCGACCCCCGTCTTCAGAGTGTTTCTCTTGTTTGGTTTAGGTAACTCCCCCTCCTCTTCCTTTGTGAATACTGAGCAGAAAATCTGTTCAGTATCCCTGCTTTTTCACTGTCACCTCTACCCACACTCCTCCCCTTTATTAAGCTTCAGTATCCCTTCTTGGTCTTTCTTCGCTCCCTAATGTACCTATAAAGGTCTTATCCCCCTTCTTAACAGAATTGGCTATCCTTTCCTCGGTTTGGGCCTTTGCTATTCTGACTGCCTTCCCTGCCTCTTTCTGCTTTAACTGATAAAGTTCTCTGTCCTGCTCCTTCTATGTTTCCTTATATTTCCTGAATGCTGTCCTTTTCTTCTTAACCTTCCCTGCCACCTCTTTTGAGAACCATAGTGGATTTTTCCTTCATTGTGTTTTATTGGTTTGCTTTACACAAAGGCTTGTTGCCTCTGTGATGGCTGTTTTGATCACTCCCCATTGTTCCTCCACCCTCCTTCTTGCCTGTTTGCTAGTGCTTTTCTGAGGCACTCTCTCATTTTCCCAAAGTCAGCCCTCCCTAAAGTCCAGTACTTTGCTTTTGTATGGCTTGATTGTATGGCTGTGTTTATCGTGAACCACACTGTTTGGTGGTCGCTTGTTCCCAGATGGTTACCCACTTCTAAATCTGAGATTCTTTCTCCATCCCCATTTGAGAGTACCAGGTCTAAGATTGCTCCTCCCAGTGGGTTCCAATACTAGCTGTCTGAGACATGCCCCTGTAGGGCATCAAGAATGACCCTGTTTGAATGTGCCTGCAGCAAAGGTGCTCCAGTTAACATCTGGCATATTCAGGTCCCCCATCAACAATATCTCCCCTTTTTCTGTCATTCTAAGAAAGCCTTTTATCATTTCCTTGTCCATTCCCTCCCCCTGAGATGGGGGTCTGTATACAACCCCCATGCGGATTGTGGTGCCATTTCCTGTCTCCAGGGTGACCCAAAGTGCCTCATCTGCTCCCTGTTTACTCTTTAGTTCTGTTGCTTTGATCCCTTCAGTTATACAAGTTTCAACTCCCATTGTCAATCCCAACCAGCTGGACAAGACAGAAGGCAATGCAGCTATAAAAACCATGCCTTCCTGTCTAGCCAAGCCCACTCCTGGGCTCCCAGTACAATGAACAGCATTAAGAACCCAATGTTTGCATTAACCCCATACTAAAGTACCCAAATTAGGTTTTGTAAGGAATTTGGAAGCATAAAAAATGTTGCCTTCATAACTGACTCTGTCTACTGAAGGTTTGCACTTGTATAATTGTTATTCATTTATTTTTCTTTATACCTTTTGGCCAGTAAAGGCACACTGAGCTGTACTAGCTCGTTTCCAGGTGAATCATAGGGTGTGGGTTACACGGTTCTATCATACTGATACAGGAATGTTAAACAAGTTCCTAAAAAAAATGTTGGATGTAATATGGCTTTCAGCACACAGCAGGTTGAATGTCAAAGGTAATGCAAGACATAAACAAGTTTCAGAGAAGGTGTGTTAAGTCAGAATGTGTGGGGGTTGAAGTATGCATGGAACATTTTTTTTTTGTTTTTGTTCTGATACAGCCCAGTTCTGGCACACCCTGGCGAACACCTGGAGGGCACCAGAGTTTGAATGCATGAATTTTCAGATGTTGGTCCTGGGTGATAGGAAGTGCCCATGGGACAAATGGAAGTACAGTGCAATTACATTAATCCGTGCATGTCTGAAATGGTGGCTATGACAGGCACATTGCCAGTTTGTCCTCCAGAAGAAACATAGTCCTTTACTCTGTCTAATTTGATATATAGAGAAATAACTTATGTACGTGTACACCAGAGAATGGGAATATAAATATTTACCTTGAGACATATTTGAACAGCTGGAATTGATGCAGATTGGTTTCCTGCATTGTGTGTTTTCTTTGATTTGATTTAGTTGTTGATTATTTTTTCTCAATAAAAAAAATTCCCTACTCTTTGAGGGGGGCTGCTGGTCATCTTGTTGGTCTGCAAGATGGCCAACCCAAATGGTGAGGGAGGAGGAGATCAATGTCCTGCAGCTATGCCATCTGAGGTAGAAGAGAAGGAGAAAAGTGTACTTACTGGTTCTTTGGAGAGCCCCAATACCAGTTCCGTTACGGTTATGGAAACTGACATTCTGCATGCTTGCCAGTCATTGGTGAGCCACAGTATTGTGATGAATTTGTCTGAGAAGGCTGAGGAAAGTATCTTTGGAATGGATGGCTTCCAGGAAGATTGCCTCTCTGAGGCAATGTCAGAAAGGGAGGAAGACCTTGCAAAGGATAAGCTGCACCAAGCCTTAATGCAACAGGATCCAGAATTGTCAAGTCTGATAAAGACACTGTTAGCTGGCAAAGGGACAGCATTTAACTTCAAAGAGCCCACTTTGCATCAGGCAGATGCGAGTAGAATACTCAGTCTGTGGAACAGTTGACTGGTGCTGACACTATCAACAACAGTTCCCATATCTACATGGAGCCTGGAGAAAGCTTTAAGAGGTCCTGGGTGGAAATTATCAGAAGATGGACTCATGTGACTCTCAAGGACACTGTCAATGATAGCAGCCATCAATTCCACAGCAGCGTGATGGAAGGTAAGCAAGCTTGTTGTTTATATTACTACCATGCAAAGGGACCAAGGGAAACTAGAGGAGTGTCTAGGGAGTAGCAGCTGGATTTCAGTGCTGAAAAGTGCCAAGGCATGCACCTAGGGTGGGGAAACCCAGTGGTCTGTGTATAAGGTGTGGGGTACTTACAGTTACCAAGCAAGAGACAGACCTTGAAGTGATCATATCTGATGATCTCAAGGTAGCAGGGCAGTGCGACAGGGCAGTAGGCAAGGCAAGCTGAATGCTGTGGTGCAGAAGGAGGTGGATCTCTAGCAGGAGAAAGGAGGTGCTGCCTCTGTATCACTCACTTGTGAGACCCCACCTGGAATACAGTGTCCAATTTTGGAGGCTGCACCTCCACAAGGACATCAACAGGGTGGAAGCTGTCCAGTGGAGGGCTACTAAAATGGTGTGGGGGTTGCACGAGAAACCATATGAGGGGAAGTTATGGATACTGAATAGGTACTCTCTGGAGGAGAGGAGAAAGGGGACATGATTGAGACCTATAAGTACCTCATGGGGTGAACAAGGTGCAGAAAGGGAGTCTCTTTCACAGGAGGAGAAGCACCAGAGCATGGGGACATGCTATGAAGCTTTGGTGGGGGGGGGGGTGGTAAGAGGAATGTGAGGAAATACTTCTTCACAGAAAAGGTGGTGGATACCTGGAACAGCCTGCCAGAAGAGGTGATGGGGTGAAGACAGTGGGAGCTTCAAACAAGTGTGGGATAGGCACATGGGTAATCTTTTTATTTATTTTTTTATTTATTATTTTTGGTAATCAGGTACGGCCCACTAGGCAAAAGTGCCTGTTTTCAGGGGCAACCCGGGAGCAATGGGTAAAATAAATAGAGGTAAGGGAGGAGGGAGGTACACTTGTAACCAAAATAGAGTCCAGGGTGTAGTGTTAGGCAGGGAAAATAGGGCAGACTAGATGTGCCTACCTGTCCTTTACTGTCAATACAGTCTATGTTTTTATGTTTCATGCCATCTGAGCCTCTGGAAAATGCTGTTCAGCAAACCACATCTGCCGATTCCAGCAGATGTCCCTCTCACAGAAGAAAATGTGCATAGCCCTGAGATAGAGGTATGGGAGGGTGAGAGGTTGGTTCTTTTACACACCAGGGCTAAACTGGCCCCTGGAGACTCAGAACCTATAGTTCTGACAGAGGACTGCATGTACTCTATGCCTGAGTAAATTTCATCCCCAGGTACTGTTCCTGTTTCCCCAGCTTGGCCATGAACAAATTTCTTTACAGCACAGTTTCACACTGAGACAAATACTGGACCTGGACCTGGACCTGAGAAAACTGGATAAACATCCCTCAGAAAGGAAAGAGCAAAGACATTCTTCAGTGTACTGTACATAAATGGTGAAACATCTAACACGGACTCTCATACTAATAGTGGTGCAACATGTTCAACTGACTCAACCAGGACCCAGTTTCGGATGTCAGACTCTTTGCAGCCCATGGAGAACAGGCACACAGAAGGATCCACAGCAGACTGAAGTATAAAGGTGGCCAAACCAGCCCTCTGGACAGAAAGAACCTATGTTATAAGAACACCATTAAAAGGTCAATGGGATTTATAGCTGCTGACCTTTATGCTTTAATACACGTAGAAGGGAAGACTGCGTTTGAGCAAAGTTTTAAAAATATGGTGTCTCGAGAACATTTTTTGGCTAAGTATGATTCACCAAAAAAAAAAAGGCATGTGGACCCCTTTTGCGGTTACACTGTTTACAAAACCTATAGTAAAAACAATCTTGATCTTATTTTGCAATGGAGGTGTGAATACAGCTGACATCTTGTACTGGTTTTGTCAGAGTTGTGAAGTTCTAGACCGCTCTAACCCCATTATAGACAGGGACTTGGTCTGGACAGGAGGGTGGAAAGTAAAGGTACAGCTGAAATAAACAAACACAGGCCTTAATTATCTGCCTGGAGGTTTATATATTGGTAGGGATAGGGGGTTGTGTTTTTTATACAGGGCAGTTGTGGACTTGTCATAAATGTGGAGCAAAAATGCTCCTGAGCTCCATGCATTACAAGTCATGGTATAATCTGTGTTTTGAATATGGGAAGATACGTTTACAGTGCCCCAACCCTTTTTGTTGTAATTTGTGTGAGGGTGTGGGGCACTCCTATAAGCAGTGCCTATGGGCTGCCCACAACAGGTGGGATAGAGTTAATGTTGATCAGGAATACCTTATTACTGAAGGCCAGGCTCGAGTTCAAGGTATGGAACAGCTGCAGCTGGCTGCAGGTCAAGTTACATATCGCCCCCCTGGTAATACACATACTGTTACTTCAGAGGATTACAAATTCCATCTCAGGGCACACAATCTCCTCCTGCAGTGATCCCTATCCCCCCCCGCCAAGGTTGGACGCCCAATCGGTGAGGTCTGACATCGCTGCTCTGAACATCCTCCGCTGCTCAACCTGAAAATCCCATTACTGATGCTATGCTAGACAGGCTAGCCCTCAGCAGAACTCCACCTACCCTTGGCAGGGATCTGAGCAGCAGGGGGAAACAGGTTCCATGAAAGATATGCCTCCTTCACCCCCCCCCACACCCTTCTCATGATTTTGAATTGCCTATTATATCAAAAAAGAAATGGGAATGTCTCCGGAGACAAATAATAAAACCTGACAGGCCTTCCTCTATTATTACTCAAAACGAATACCTTGCATTGAGTAATTATAAGCAATGGGGAGACACAGAGGAAGAAAGGGGTGACTCTGGCACTTCCTCTGTTGCATCCTCTATTAAACAGTTATCTTCAGACCAGGAAGATTCTCAGCCAGAAGCCTCATTGGCAAAAATAGGGATGAAGTTGGTTCCACCCTAAACTGCCATGAACCCACCCCCTTCTAATTAATTATACTGTATGTACAGGACCTACCTTGCGCCCACTGACTCTCAATGCCAATAGCAGTAAGTGTCATAAAAAAAAGGTTATTAATCTTTTCAGTGCCGGAAACTTTACCAGGGAACATTCTGTTTATTCAGGATACTGGAATGAAAACACTTTATGAGGTATCCCATGTGAGCATCAAGGTTAGGGATGCTCAGAATCAATCGATTCCAATCCAGTTTTAAAAACTTCTGAATCTTAATCCCATTACATTTCAAATCCTAAAAGGACCTAAAAAATCAGATTTAGGATTCAGATTTGAAATCCTAAATCCTAAATGCCTATGTAAAATCGGTTTTAGGATTCAGTTTAGGATTTAAGATTTTCAGACTGAATATCCAACAATCCAAAAATCACAACAAAGGTTCACAACAACAAATGGTTCAAGAGCAGAAGAGGCTGTGTGCCTATTATTGGCTCCTTTATTTTATGACTAATAATCCAGATTACCACCCTCCTTGATAAATTTGTCCAGGTTGCTTTTGAATGTAGCTTTAGATTTACTAGTAATGACAACCAGAGGGATGAGGCCTTCCATCTTAAGTTGGCCACAATCAATGAAGTACGCACACTCCTCACTAAATTAAAACCAGAAAGCTCCCCGGGGCATGACACAATTGCACGCAAGTTACTTAAGCTTGGAGCCTCAGCTCTAGTCTCTCCAGTGTGTGATCTAATCAATAGATCCTTTCTGTCTGGTATGGTCCCGCATAAGTGGAAGGTCACCATGGTTGTCCCTGTCCATAAGGGTGGGCCCACCACGGTAGTTGACAACTGTAGGCCAATATCTATCCTTTGCCCTCTTGCTAAAACACAAGAGTGAATCCTGCACAACCATCTCCAGGAATACCTTGACTCACACCACCTCCTCTCTGTCTTCCAACATGGGTTCTGAAAGAGTCACAGCACCCTCACTGCCCTTGTAAAAGTGGCTGTTGACCTGTTCAGTGCAATGGACTGGAGCCATGTTACAGGAGTGGTCTTCATGGATTTAACCAAGGCATTCGATCTGGTTAACCACAACCTCCTGTTCTGGAAGTTGCACTCCCTGGGCCTTGATTGGAGTACTATGAACTGGCTTCACAGTTACCTAAGTGGCCACTCACAAGGAGTAAACTGGGTCTTATGCATTACTGGACTTCAGATCCATTACCCACGAAGTTCCCCAGGGGTAAATCCTGGGACCTTTGCTATTCTCTCTCTTCATTAATGATTTACTACTTCTCTCAGCCAAGGCAATCATACTCATGAACCTTAAACAGCTCTATAACCATGCTGGAAGGTTTGCACTTGGGGTTAATGTACTTCACCACCACGGTGATGTCCTTTCATCCCTGGGCTGGCCTACTTATGAGTCCAAACTCCAACTAATATTCTTCGGCTTTGTACATAAGTTGATTCACCTCCACACCCATCCCTGTCTTAGAGACACTGTTCAGCTTAAACAATCCTCTTACATACTTAAGTCCGCCACCCTACCCCTTCTTGTAACTCTGTCACTGCTGGTATCCATGGGTAGGAGATATTTTGCCTTCTCTGCTTTGTCCTTATGGAACTCCTTAACGCATACAATTTTATCCTGTGCCTCCCTCTCCCTATTCCAACATTCCCTCTTGCTCCACCTTTCAACATCCTCACCCTGTACTTGCCTCAGATGACAGTACCCTTCCTACCTAAGATTCACCTCTGCAAGGGTGGCCAGCCTCATGTGTCACTGCTCTGTTGTATCTATACTGCCGTTTTGGACTACACATTTGACTCCCTGTCTAACTGTAATGTAATCTTGAACTAATGCTGTACTGTCTGTTGTATTAGTGTTCTTGGCATTTTTGATGATCTCCTGGTAAATTCTGCTCTTTGCCTACTTGTAAAGTATTGTATTATGTTGGATGTAAAAACCTTGCAAATGTATGTTAGTCCCTGGGTCACCCCTGAAAAAGGGACTGTATTGTCTCAGTGGGCTCACCCAGTTACCAAAATTCAAATAAATAAATAAATATTCTGCGAGTTTTTTCCACAAGTTTATTACACATTCTGTAAAATAAAACATGTGTTTACTTGTTCTGAGCCTTGTTTGATTGGTTTGTAATGGATGTCCTCTGGTGTTTGTTTTGTTGTCTTTAAAGTCATGTTTAGCTCATTTAATAAATATTCGTCCTGTACTATATCATACTTTAGCAATACATCGCCTCTTCCTCTGATCTTCTAAGGAACAGAGATTCAGGTTATGTAACCTTTCTGAGTATGATATATCTTTATGTCCTTTTATGACGTTAGTAACTTTTCTTTGTACTTTTTCAATTCTGGTTATGTTGGTTTTCATATATGGACACCATACTTGGCTACCAGACTCCAGTAGCAAACTAACATATGAGCAGTACGGAGGCATAAGTACTGCAGCATTTATATGGGATATGTTTTTTTCTGTCTCTATCATGCTGGTTCGACATCCTTTATGTTGACCGGCATCTCACTGACAGGAATCATGTCAACCGAAGTTGCAGTCTCACTGATTCCTGTGTGTCTCCCATCCCTGTTTTTTTTTTTTATCGGGGGAAGGCCTCTGAACCTCCATGTGGGGCTCTGCCCCTGCCCCTGCCACCCCATCTCTAGGATTCTCAACTCCAGTCGGAGTTGATTCGGAGCAGGGGTGCAGGACCAGGAGACAGCATGCCCCTGTCTTGGGCACACCAACACAGAGACCTGTCGGCAAAGTGTTGATTTTGCTGACAGGTGTGTATTTCATTGTGTTGGTGTCACCGAAAGGGTTGCATACTGTTTTTTCTTATGGCACCCACCGCCCTGTTAACTTTGGCTATCATTGTCTTACAGTGATTCCTAGGGTTAAATTAACTGTTAATAGTAATCCCTAGGTCTTTTTCCATTGGTGTGACTTTCAGTACATTGCTACATAGGATGTACTGATGAGACATTGGCTTTTTACCCAGATGTATGGCCCAGCACTTGTCTAGGTTGAAATGCATGTCTTATTTGTATGTCCATTTAGCTATTTCATCTAAATCTGCTTGTAAACTATTTATGTTATCCTCTGTGTGACTTGGACCACCAAGTTTGGTGTCACCAGTGTATTTTGTAACCCAGGTTGTAATGTCTGTATTTATATCTTCAGTGAAAATCTGAAATTCAGATCGGAATCCAACAAATCTTATTCCATTTGGCAGATTTCTAGGAGCCCTAGTCAGGATGTTCCTTTTAGTTGCAGGGAGCAGAAGTTTGTGATGGGGGAGGGATACTTTTTAAAGTGCCTAAGTTTACAATACAGAGATTAGTGGATATTTGTCCAGGAAGGGGTTTGTTGCTAGATGTGACATACATGGGTAAAGTCATTCCGTGGTGTAAACACTTCTGTTCCACAGACTACTGCTGCTCGAGTCACATTTTTTAAAACTGTCCAACCATAGCTTCACACTAATAAATTGTTGACTCTAGGTGGGGACTTCAATTGCCAACTTCTGTATGATGACAGAGCTGGCAACATAATACAATTGTACAATGATACACATTTTGTGAATAACATGATTAGAACAGCAGACCTTCAGGAATTTTACAAAACAGTACATGGCCATAGTAGGGAAACATGTACAAGGAGTACTTTAGCTACTCGTATAGATTTTTCATTTCTGTTATATAAGTTAGATGTACATGGAGTAAACACGACTGGAGTTGAGACTTCTGTCACTTAGCAGTATGTTGTTCCTGTTCTCCAGGTTCGCACTCTGCCCTCTTCCCTCCTCCTTCTCCACTGACAACGGCAACTGGCCTGACTCTTCCTCTCTGCTTTTTAGCCTAACCTGAGTCTGTCAGGTGTTGTTTCATATCTGTGTTCAACCTGTATTGTGTAAGACCTGTACTAAGTAACCCTAGCATTTGAATGTTAGCCTTTGCTGTTCTTTGTAAAAAAACTGAACTTTATCACAGAGAGGGTTGTGGGTGCATGGAACAGCCTTCCTGAGGAGGTTGTGGAGTCAGGAACAGTGGGAGAATTCAAGAATGCATGGGGCAGGCATAAGGCAATTCTAGTGGGGGGGTAGGAGGAAGTAAGCTGTTGATTAACTAGAATCTGCATCTTATCCATCAGGTAGGGAAATGGGCAGACTAGGTGGGCCAAGCGGTCTTTATCTGCCGTCAAATTCTATGTTTCTATGCTTATCACTGATCAATCATTAGTAATGTCTGTCTGTATAATCTATGTGCCGTGGAAATTGTGTAAATGAGTCTATGACTCAAAGGTGTTTTCCGAATCCAAATAAATAAATAAATAAAACACACAAGAAGATCAAACCACTTTTGGTGTTTGAACAATAATCTTCTCAAATATGAGAATATTAAATGATGGTAGTTGAAGTTATATGCAGCAAAAACATCCTTACAGTTTGCGTATGATTCCATTTTATATTGGTGGGAGGAATCTAAACTGTATTTCAGGAGATTTTTTTTTATCACCCAGTCTAAATTAAAAATTAAAAATAAATACTTTCATTACTTAAAGACCCACCTTCACAAACTTATTAACCATGTAGCAAGGTAAATGTGATCTCCCTGAACATGCCAAAACTGAAATGATACGTTACCAATATGGTGGAGATCTTTGTTTAAAAAAGGAATTGCAATTTGAATGACAAGATAAGCAGCAGTCTCTTGACACGTTCAAGGGCTGTGCAGATAGGGTTTCAAAACATATTTTACCAGGCCTTCTATCACCCAAAACTAACCAACTGTGCACTACCCCTACTGGAACAATGTCCACAGTGACTGGTCATGTAGTAAGAACATTTGGAGCCCCGAACTCCATGAAAGATGATGATCCATTTCCATCAAAAATAAGAGTCACTGTTTTGCCTGTAAGTTTGCAAATGGCACTAATTAATCCTATCACACTGGAAGACATTACAGTTGTGGTTCAAGGGCTAAGTAATAGTTCAATACCTGGCTTGGATGGCTTAACCGCTGAATTTTTAAAAGTATTTCTAGAATATATCCATGGTCCCCAGCACTTACTTTTAAGTTGTTTGTCACATTCCTGATATGTTGGTCAGTGTCTCAGTCAAGCTCCATTTATCCCCATCTAACAGCCTGGAGCTGCTGCAGAGCTCCTCCACATTTATGGATGAACCACTCACTGTGAATACAGCCACCAAGTCCTGCCCCACCAACACTTTCACTCCAACTGCAAAGCCATATCCTCCGATACAAGTACTCATATGCACACCCCAATAATAATAGTCAACAGGGACTCTTAGACAGGTGGTCTCCAGTTATAGGGTCCTATGCATTAAGATTTGGATTGCCTACATGCCATGACCCCACAGTGCATAGACAACCCTTAGTTCCTGAGTCATGCATTGGGGGTCTTGCGGATCCACAGAGGCATGCACAGAAGGGATGCATGTCACTTCTGCAGCTGATCCCCAACTGTTCATGCAACCAGGGGCAGGTCAGAGGGTGTGCCCACACTCCATGCATTTACAAAGGTGTGGCGTGCTGGGCAAGGTGGACACAAGATATGGTAGTGGGGACCCTGTCATATCTTTTGCGTGCCCCCATAACACCTGACAGCTGTGGAATGAGAGGGAATCCCACCACTGTGTTGCCCCAGCCCACTGGGCTGACAGAGAGGGCTGGGGTCATCCATTTGGCACTCACCCATACTTTTACAGAAAGGTGAACCTGCACCTTACCAGAATCACAAATCCAAACCTGTATGCGCTCTTAAGGAGAAAGACCAAAAATCCATTCTTCAACCAAATAGTTGATTTATTTAGTGCCACTGTGGAAGCTCCTAGTGTCTCACAATATGCATCTTTAGCCAGTATCTTATTACTTCTACATGACTTATTGTCTTACATGGTCCTTTATAGTGCTGGATAGAAAACATAAAATATTCTGTCTTTTTCTTAGGATCTTTGTTTTTGCTATTTGCATTCCCCTCTCTTCCCCTCCTCTTGCTCCCCCCACTCCCTTCTCCCCCACTCTTCGATGCCTATCATTTTTCCTTCCTTCTTTCTCTCTTTTACCGCAATGTGTGAGAGATTCATAAATAGCAATAGCCAGCATGTAATGCTGGAAATGTTTATTGAATTTAAACTGAAAGATAACTTTTTTTTTTTTGCTGCAGTCTATAGGATCTCCTATGGGCATACTGTTTCCTGTACAGATGGGCCAGAAGCAGCTTCTTGGTGTGCTTCTCCTTCTCTATCCAGCACTAAAAATGACTGTGTAAGATACTGTGTCATGTACAAGTAATAAGATACCAGCTAAAGATGCATAACTGTTGTTATTTGGATAAAAAGCAATTGTTAGTGTATCCCTAAACCAAGAGGTGAACCCTGTAGCAAGATTTACCAAAAGAAATGTTCCAGTTGTGCACTTATTCATCTAAAACTTTGGGTCCTGGTTAAATAACAATGCTTTGCACATAGTTCCATATCTATTTCCAAGTTGTAATGTGAACTATGTAAATATGTATCTTAAAACTTTTTTCTAAAGTGATATGATTGTTTAATTTTTTGAGTCCTCAGTGGTTCATTGATCATTGGTTAAAGTGGTTTGACTATGTAATTTTGAACCCTTAAGTGGTTTATTGATTGGTAAATGGATGTATGATGTCACTTTTTGATTACTATTTAAAGAATGAAATGCTTATGCCAGATTGTAACAAGCCCCCTTTGAAGGCACATTGCAGAGGCACTAGGGGCTTCCACAGTGGTGCTAAATAAATCAACTACTTGGTTGAAGAATGGATTTGTGGTCTTTCTCTTTAAGAGTGCATACAGGTCTGGATTTGTGAAGTGCTTTAATGAAGGGGTTGTCACCCTATGTATGTGACCCCCTCATAGCTTTGAGCGCAGCTACTTGCTCTTTGTACTTAACCTTACCAGAATACCCTGCTCATGTAGAGCAGGGGATCCACTTTCCGAGCCAGGATGGGAATCCAATTGCATGCATGCCTGTGTCCTCCAATCTGACTTGTGAAGCAGCACACTGGGGGGGGGCAGGGCCATGGACAGGCACCACGTGGTGACACATATATGTGCATGCCTGCCACCGCATGCCTATCCAAGGGCATGGAGCTGAGTGACCAGGATACATGCCTCTCATGTGTACCCTGAGCCGCTTGCTGCATAGGCATCATAGTGACTGTCCCACCCAAAAAATGAAATTTTTGCTCCCTCTAATAATATTCTCAAAAACAAACTGCAGCCAGCACTGCATGTCAGAGCTTCCAGCTGGCTCTCCTACCTAAAAAGAATGCTTTTATACTTTTTTGAAAACAATATAGTGTGTTATGTTTATTTATTTAAAGAATTTTACGCGGAAACACATGCTGAACTAACAGCTCATTGCCAGATGTGTCCTGGGGGAAGGGATGTAGAGAGTGCAGTAATAAGTTACATCAGTAATGTTACAGTTATAAAACAATAATAATTACAAAAAGTAAAATTTTAGAAGTAGACAATTGAGAGAAAGCACACAGTAGTACGAAACACAGCATATCAATACCATTTCAACAGCAATAATTCAGCAAAGTGCAACTGGCAGCAAAATTAGGAAGGGAAGGGAGATTGCAAGTACAATGCGGGGACTAGTCAGAGGGAGAAGAGGACCACTAAACAAGGGCAGTAGAGGAGGGAGAGAATAGAGGGAGGAGCAGTGTGATTAGCCAAGGACCAGCGGCAACTGCAGGAGTGAGTAGTGAAGTCACAGAGGAGTGATAGGGAAGAGGGAGCATTGTGAGTCACAGTGGGAAGGGTTCTCTGAAGTTTGGGGAAGTGAAGGGAGAAAGCAGCTTGACCAGCAAAGGATTTTACAGGGGGGACAGTGAGAGAGCGGGTATTAGAGTTGCGAAGAGAGTAGGAGGCGGAAGAAAGGGGGGGAGAGGAGAGGGGAAAGGTAGTGAGGGGAGGGAACACAACCAGAATTTGGAGACAAAGGTGGCACAATGAGCTAGATGCCTGGCATCAAGGGAAAGCAAGGAGAGGGAGGAATACAGGGCACAATGGTGGGTTCTGGGGAGGCAATCCAGGGAAAATTATCAGAGGGAGTGAAAAATGGGATCCCACCTGGCACGAGCGACAGTGGGAACAGCGCTGTATACAATGTCCCTGTAACTGAAGATAGGTAGAATCATCTTCATGACAATCTGTCTACGAGCAGGAAGGGGGATACTTGCTTTGTTCCTGTAAAGAGCCCACAGTTTAGGGTCCAGCATCTTGTGGATGATGTCCACTTGAGTAGAGATGTCCTGATGACAATCCATACATACCTCGAGGTATTTAAAGGAGGAAACATCCTCAATCACAACACTATCAAGTGTCTGAAAGTGGAGGGGAGAGCTTGGCAAGTCTCTACCTAGTGCCAATGGTCATGGAGACTATTTATTTGACATTGAGAGACAGCTGACTAGCTGGATATTGTTGAAATCCAGTTGAAGATGGATCATGAGGTCAGAGGCAGAGGAACCAGAGATGTAGAGAATCATGTCATCTGCATATATATGAATAGATGCAGAGGGGCAGGCAAGAGGAAGGCTATTCAGGAAAATGGAGAAAAGGATGGTGCCAAGGATGGATCCTTGGGTTTGCCAGAGAAGATAGGGAGAGGATGGAGAGATGGCATCACCAATAGGGACAGTTTGGGTCCTACCCTCCAGGTACAAGTGAAACTGCTCAACAGAGGAGGAAGAGAGACCAAATGCTTTTAGCTTGCCCAGGAGGATGAGGTGGGCAATAGTATCAAAAGCTTTGGCCAGGTCAACAAAAATGGTGGAGCACCTGGTCGATGCCAGAATGGGTGGCATCAATAAGCTTGAGGAGGGAGGTGGTGGAATGAGATTTTCTGAAGCTGGACTTGAAGGGAGTGAAGAAGAAGGAGTCATCAAGGAAAGGGGAGAACTGAGAAAGGATAAGTTGTTCCTGAAGTTTAGCCAAGGAGGGAGATGGGACAGTAGTTGCCAGAGAGGGAGGGGTCCAGATTGCTTGAACTAACTGGAATCCTATTAAATTGTGAAAGGAACACTGGAGTTTTTGCTAAGTTTATCAAGAATTATCTCAGCATTTATAGTATCCCGCTGTGCAGTTCCTGTTTTCTGTTATCTCAGCAGCTACTGTATCTTATTGGGCAGGTCCAGCTTGTCCATTATCTTATCAGATACAGTATTGCAGGCAGCAAATCCAATTTGTCCATTATTATAGCATGTACAATTCCCATTATGCAGGTCCAGCGTGTCCATTATCTCAACAGGTATAGTATTGTATTGAGCAGGTCCTGTTTATCTCATATTGTATTGGGCAGGTCCTGTCTTTTTGATTACCTCAGTATGCATATCATCACACTGGGTAGGTTCTTTGTGTCCATTATGTGATAAGTAAAGAATAAGACACAATGAGGTGTGGTTTATGGCCTGATAAGAGCACGCTCAGGTGCGTAATGAGGCATGAGGTACTTGCACCGAGTGCCTTTAGCACCTGGGGAAATGCTCTTATCAGGCCATAAACCACACCCCAGAATGTCTTATTCTGATTATAAAATGGGTCCCCCAGTAAAAAAGTTAAATAAAAATGCTTATAAATAGTGTACATTATGGCCCTGTCCACACTGACAGGCATTTCCAAAATGTTTTTCAAAACGTTTTTGAATTTCCATGTTTGAGCATGGTTGTTGGAGCATCCACACTGTGTTCTGACATGCTTGCCTGCTTGACTTCCCAACCAGCAACTGTGTTGGTCTGAAACAGGTTAGCAGCACAATTTTACTATGCTACAGTGTGGATGTAATCATTCTTGTAACATTACAGAATGCTGGTAACGTTACACAAATGCAAGAGGAAAAATGTGATCATATGACTAGATAAAAACAAAACAAAAAGTAGTCCTTGTCATTCTGTTGCAATCTAATGTATTGGTGTCTGTCTGTTGATCTCCCTCCCCCCCAGACACATACACACACACACACACAAACACACACACCCCTTCACAATATGCTTTTTTATTTATTTTACATTTCTTAATTTTGCTCAGCTGTGGTTTCCTATTAGTGACCAAGTGTGTACCCTGTTTGAGTGAGAGCGAGTGGAAGAGAGCATATCCCATGTCAGCTGCCGTACTTAGTGCTTTCCCTAAGTCAGTGCTGTGTTATGAGTTTTTTCTCTTTTAAGTTTTAAAACAGTTTTGAATAATTTTAATACTAATGGCAGCAAAGTTGGTGGAGGCACAGGTCTCGGCTTTGATTTTAAAGCCATTGTGCAGCACACGTGGTGGATCCCAGGCAGCTAGCTCTTCCTGAAGCAGAGATGGTGAATGCCTCTCACAAATGGAGGCAGCAGAGGTCACATTTTTGGTTATGTTTTATTTTGCTTCAGTTTATTTGGGTACTGTTGGGGAGCTGGAGGGTGGCACTGCAGATCGGGCAATACAGCAGAGTTCTAGGGGTTCCAGCTTGGTCACAGTCACTCCAGGATACTTTAACACAGCTATATCTGTTGTTGTCAGTCCTGACTGGCTGAAGAGGTGCCGGTCGGTACAATATGCCCTGATAAGGACACGGACAGAGGTACCTCTCAGCCAGTCAGAATACAGAAAACTCCGGACCCATTTTACAATGTGAGTGTTTACAGTACCCCATTGAGCAGGTTCTGCTTGCAGTGTCTCCTGAGTTTATCTTCTGTTGTCATTTGTGATATCACTTCTCATTTTTCATAACTGTGCCTGTTATTGCTGTTCACCACAAAGATTACTTTTGCGTTTCCTGGAACAAGCGATGATAGACAGAGACTGATTTTATCTTGAACACCTACATCCTAGGCATAAAAATGATGCCCTTATATTCTATTCTCTCTGCATTTTTACTTGTGGTTGGAATGGTAGTGATGATTTTTCCCATTAAAAACCTATACATGCTGACTGTTTTTTCCTGTTGCATCAAATTCTATCATAAGAATTCTTATCTGTACTTCTTAAAAAGTCCCTCTAAAGAGATATGCAAAGATATTCCCCCAGCATTGTAGCATGGTAACTAATGTACAAATGATTATGATTGTAACCTGGTTTATTAATTTTAATTTGGATCTGTAAGTTGTAGATACTGTTGTTGTAAATCAACTGCTCTGCTGCTGTTACCCCCGCCATTGCCCTGCTGGAAATTAGTGGCTCGCTTGAACAGGGTTATCCTTGGGTGCACACATCCAAAATAAAAATTAAAATATTTGAACTGACTTCAGCCTAGTGCCTTGATACTTTTTTTTATAATTTCTTCTGTGTGTTGTCTTTTCATAAGCCTAGAAAACTTTATTGAAATTTAATGTCTCACTCACAACATTGGGCTGTAGTCCTCTGAAACGACTTTCAAGTCATTTTTGCATTACATTGTTCTGCTGCAGCAAGGCTTCAATGATTAAAGAGCCTCCTACACCAAAGGGACAATTAAAAATAAATGAATAAATAAAATAAGAACACACAGTTTAGACTGCATGATGTATACTTACCTTTCTCTTATATCTTGTTACTTATAAAACTTGCATTAAAATAAGTTTATTTCCTTTGATCTTTATCTCTCCTGATTTCTTGTCTACAGACTGTATCATAAGCCTGTGCTTGTCAGATCATAATAACTGTTTTGTAACATAAGGCTTTTATTTATGACACACATAAGTGACAGCTGTAATACATGGTTCAATGCACTATACAGTCACATTGCGTGGATACAGAATGTCTAACACATTGAGCTATGTTACCTATTGATCATATATTGCAACAGCTAGAAATGTTGAGTTAGCACTCAATGATAGGTTTAAATGCTACATTGACAAGCATTTAAACTAGCAAATGGGGGGTGGCAGGCCAGCAAGGAGAGTACCTACTTGCTCACCCCCCACAGCTAGCAGTGGAACCAGTGAACCAGAGGAGTGGCTATCTCTGCAAAGCAGTGTGCAAAAGATGGAGATTAGTGCCCAAGAGGTGGATAAGCAGAAAAGGGGCAAAATGCAGCAGAAGGGCAGACAGCAAGGAGAACCAGGGATAAATGACAACCAAGGAAGGGGCTGGAGTAGAACAGTGAAACAGACTAGGGAGGTCAAATCATGGAAAGCCATGTGTACAAATGCCAGGAGCTTTAGCAACAAGATGGAAGATCTGGAGGCTGTCATGGTGCAGTCAGACCTGGGCATTGTGGCCATCACTGAAACCTGGTGTAATGATAACCACGACTGGGAGATGGCCATACCTGGCTACAACATATTCAGAAGAGACAGAGCAGGCAGGAAGGGAGGAGGAGTGGCACTGTATGTGAAAAATGACATAAGGGCCACAGAGATCCAGGAGGAACAAAATGGGGGAGAGATACTGTGGATTAAGCTGGAAAGGAAAATGGGGACAGCCATCCACACAGGTGTGGTCTATAGACCACCAGCCCAGGAAGAAGAAACAGATAGAGAGCTGATGCTAGCCATCCAAAGGATGGCAGACAAGGGTGAGGTAGTACTGGTTGGAGACTTCAATATTCCAGACGTGGACTGGAGCATCCCAGCAGCATCAACTAGGAGCAGATTTATCCTGGACTCCCTTCAGGGTGCCTTCCTCAAGCAACTGGTCATGGAACCAACTCGGCAGAAGGCAATACTGGACCTTGTGCTCACAAACAGGGACAGTGTGATGGGGGTAACAGTGGGGAGCACCTGAAAACAATGACCACCAGTCATTGTGGTTTGAAATCACAGAAAGAGCAGAACCAAACCACAAAAAAACACGTATCCTGGATTTTAGGGGGCAGACTTTGGGAAAATGGGAGATACTTGAAAGAGGCATTAAGGGAATGGACAGGAATCAGGGGTTGAGGAACAGTGGGCAGTATTTAAAATGGGGATTACAAGAACAACAGAATTGTGCATTAAGCAGGTTAGCAAGAGGAAAAGGAAGAGGAGATCATTATGGTTTTCCAAAGAGGTAGCAAAGAAAGTGAAAGCCAAAAGATTGCATTCAGGCAATACAAAAAACACAGGCAGAAGGGATAGGGAGAAGTACCAGGAGAAGCAAAGGGAGGCAGGGAGGTCAGTAAGGAAGCCAAAGCTCAGACAGAAGAACACATTGCAAAATCAGTGGGTAGAGGGACAAAATCTTTACAGGTACATAAGTGAAAAAAGAAAGACAAAGGAGGATAGTGAGACTGAAGGGGAGGATGGGTCACAGGAGGATGACAACAGTAAAGCTGACATATTGAACAGGTATTTCTGCTCAGTCTTTACTGAGGAAGAGGAGGGTAATGGGTCTGAAGGAGTACAAGGGGTGAGAATGGTGCAGAAATGGACACAAGTCCCTTTACACGAGAAAGGTCCTGAAGGAACTGGAAGTAATAAGAGTTGATAAAGCAATGGGGCCAGATGGGTGCACCCCAGGGTCCTTAAAGAACTAAGAGAGGTGGTAGCTGAACCTCTGGCTATCCTTTTTAGCTGATCACTGGAAACAGGGGAGGTACCCAAAGACTGGAGGACAGCAGATGTAGTCCCCTTATACAAAAGTGGGAACAAAGAGGAAGCAGGGAACACAGACCAGTTAGCCTCACCTCGGTAGTGGGAAGATCATGGAAGCACTACTGAAGGAGAGATTGGTGGAACATCTGGTTGTCAATGGACTACAGGACCCAAGGCAGCATGGTTTCACCAGGGGAGGTCATATCAGACCAACCTCATTGAATTTTTGACTGGGTGACTAGGGAGGTGGATCAGGGAGGGCAGTGGACGCCACCTATCTGGACTTCAGCAAGGCCTTTGACACTGTGCCACATAGAAGACTATTACACAAACTGGGGAATATGGGTGTGGGCAGGACAGTAGTGTGGTGGGTAGGTAACTGGCTGGGTGGCAGGACACAGAGGGTGGTGGTAAATGGCTGTCACTCCACAGAGGGAAGAGTAGTGACCAGTGGGGTACCACAGGGATCAGTGCTGGGACCGGTCCTATTCAACATCTTCATCAGTGACATTGTGCAGGACCTAGAAGGCAGAATTTCACTGTTCGCTGATGACACAAGCTCTGTAACAGAAGACACATCAGAGGGTGTAGACAGAGATGAAGCGACCTGCAGAAACTTGAAGAATGGTCAGGGTTTGGCAGTTGAAATTCAATGCAAAGAAGTGCAAGATAATGCATATGGGAAAAAAAAACCCTGGCACAATATATCAGTTGGGGTGAGGATATAGCATGCACCAAGCAGGAAAGGGATCTTGAGGTTATCATCTCATGACCTCAAGGTAGGGAAACAGTGGACAAGGCAGCAGGTAAAGCAAATAGGATGCTGGGATGGTAAGGCAGGGCATCACTAGCAGGAAAAGGGAGGTCATAATTCCACTATACAAGACACTAGTGAGGCCGCACCTGGAGTACACTGTGCAGTTCTGGAGACCTTACCTCTGCAAGGACATAGACAGGGTAGAGAAGGTTCAGAGGAGGGCAACAAAGATGGTGCATGGATTGCATCACAAGTCCTATGAAGACAGGTTGAAGGAACTGAACATGTACTCCCTGGATGAGAGGAGGAGAGGGATATGATAGAGACATACAAGTATCTTACAGGGAGGAACAGGGTGCAGGAAAACACTATTTTAGCGAAAAAGATGTTCCAGGACTAGAGGCATGGGATGAAGTTGGAGGAGGACGATTCAGAGGAAACAGGAGAAAATTTCTTCACAGAGCGAGGTGGTGGACAAGTGGAACACCCTGCCAGAGGAAGTGGTGGGGGCTGAAACAATCACAGGATTTAAGAATGCATGGGATAGACATAAAGGAATTCTGGAGGTCAGGGGTATGGGGCAACAGACTTCTAGGAAAACAAACTGAACTTACAAGCTCAAATGGGCAGACTGGGTGGGCCATAGGCCCTTATCTGCCGACACTGTCTATGTATCTATGTATGTTTGAGCCTTGAGAAGAACCCCAGAGTGGCAGCTGGATTGTGTCATCGAGGCAAAGGTCAGAAAGCATAGGAAAACCAGAAGCCATTTCCAAATTCGAAAATAGTATTTTATTTTTCTCAATAACAGCAAAATA
This sequence comes from Neoceratodus forsteri, assembly GCA_016271365.2. Taxonomy (NCBI): domain Eukaryota; kingdom Metazoa; phylum Chordata; order Ceratodontiformes; family Ceratodontidae; genus Neoceratodus; species Neoceratodus forsteri. The sequence goes on along the minus strand of JADMNL010000027.1, from coordinate 259,498,851 downwards.
AAAATTTGTTCAGAACTATTTACAAAGGTAGTACACAGAAAATGGTCCTCCTTCTGAGTGTTTCTTCTCAGTTTCAACTCTCAGTCTCTCTCTCTCTCTCTCTTGCAAAACATTGCTGCTCTTTTTATAACAAGTCTTTGCAGGGAGCTCGTTAAGGAGACAGTGTTTTCTCACAGAATGTTCTTGTCAATTTCCAATGTTCTTGCAGGTGCAGCAAAAAAGAACATAATGATCCAGAACTGAACTCTTGTTTACATCTCTGCAAAAGGCTTACAAACTGCACCTCCAGTTAACCCCTTGAGTTCCAAATATTTTTTTGCAATAATTTCAACAGTAAAACTATATACAGTTTTATACAAAGGGATCCCAGTATCAGTGACATTTCCACATAAAGATGCACATATATTTTTTATAGCTGCAGATATGCAAGGGGTAAGAAAAGACAGAAACAGCAAGGGAAGGCAGAGAGATAGCGAGAGGGAGAGGCAGAGAATTGTGAAACCGTTGGAGTGATCACTTCCCAGATCTCACAAGAAAATTTGGTTGCACAACCAGACAGAGAAGAGACAAAAAAGGAGAGGATAGAACAGACCCTTGCATTTAACCTCTTTCTGCATAACAAATGGGGCAGGGCCTTATTCAACCCTGTCACAGACTGGTATGGGGAAATCACTTGAAGTTGCCCTATCCAAGTCACTGTATCAACTAACTATAAAATCTCTGGTCGACCCAGACAAAAACATACTTAATGCATTCCTGAACCCCACCACTGTTTTTGCTTCCACCATCTCCACTGGAAGGCTGTTCCAGGAATCCACCGCTCTTTCTATGAAGTACTTCCCCACATCTCTACTAAATCTACTCCACTCCAGCTTCATGGCATGTCCCCTTGTTCTTGATCACCTTTGCTTCTGAAAAATATTGCCTTCTTGTATTCTATTTACTCCTGTGAGGCATTTAAAGGTCTCTATCATATCCCCCCTTCCAGGGTGTACATATTGAGGTCCTTTAGTCTCTCCTTGTAGGGCTTTTGATGCAGAACCTGCACCATTTTAGCTGTCCTTCTCTGGACCACCTCCACTCTGTCTGTGTCCTTCCACAGCTGTGGTCTGTAGAGCTGGACACAGTTCTCAAGGTGGAGTCTTACCAGCAATCTATTCAGAGGCAACACCAACTCTCTTTCTGCTGCTGATATCCCTCCTTATGCATCCCAGCATCCTACTTAGCCCTCCTGAATGCCTTGTCACACTGCCTGGCCACCTTTAGGTCATTTGATGTGATTACCTCCAAGTCTGTTTCCTGTTTGGTAGTCATCAAAACCACTCTACCCATTATGTACTCTGCTCCGGAGTTTCTGTGTCCTAAGTGCATTATTTAGCACTTTTTTTGCATTGAAACCCAACTGTCAGATCCTTGATCACTCCTTTAGTTTTCTCAGGTCTCTACTCGTACTTTTCACGCACACCCCTCCTCAGAGTGTCCACCCTACTGCAGATTTTTGTGCCATCTGCAAAGAGGCAGACTTTCCCTTTCAGCTCCTCTGCAATGTCACTTATAAAGACATTAAAAAGGACCAGTCCCAGAACTAATTTCTAATGCACCCTGCTGGTCACCATTCCATCCTCAGAGTGCACTCCATTTACCACCACCCTCCCCCACCTAGCCCCAATTTCTTATACAGTTTACCACCTTTGGACCCACACATAAGCTTTCCAGCTTGCTCACTAGTCTCTTATGTGGAACGATTTTGAAGCCCTTAGTGAAATCTAGGTAGGTCACATCCACTGTTCCACTCTGATCTAATTCTTTTGTCACCCAGTCAAAAAAATCTATCAGATTCATTTGACATGACAGTCCCCCTGTGAACCTATGCTGCCTCAGGTCTTGTAATCCATTGAATTCAAGATATTCCACAATTCTTTCCTTCAGCAGTGATTCCATTAACTTTCCCCACCACCGATGTTAGGCTGACTGGCATATATTTGCCAGCTTCCTTCCTGCTAGCACTTTTGTGAAGTGGAACTACAGCTACCCGGCTCCAGTCCCCTAGAACCACTCCTGTTTTGAGTGAGCTGTTAAATAGGACTGTTTGAGCTGGCCCAGTGGTGTGGCGGGCTGAGTTGCCATAAGCACCTCATTTCCTGCCATGCCAGCGACCCGTGTTCGGCTATGACCATGGGATGCTGGGGCAGCTTGGAGGGAGAGGGTCAAGCACTCGACAGCTGCTCTCTTCTCCTTGGTGAGATGACCTGCATGTTCCATGGAATGACTGCCACCTGGTGCAGGCCACGTGGTAGTGCAGATCAGTGAGGGCTGTGGGATTCTGTGGTGTGCGTATGCTTCCACACATGCATGGATGCATGCCTCCACACATGCATGCTCACCAGTGTGCCCCAGCATGGGGAACGGGGATTAAAATTCAAGAGAAAAATTGATGGCAGGACACGCATAAATGAAGCCCGCCTGCCAATCCCCACCTGCCACACCACCAGACCCCCAGAAGGCCAGTGACTGGATGTGTAACTTTGAGGTGGGAAGGCCCTCCCCCTCCTGCCCCACCAAGGGGGGGGGCAATCTGTGGGGGTACTAGGCTTCCAGGAGTTCTGGGAAGGTGCCAGAAGGTGGGGGTTTGGTGGGGTAGAACTGAAGGGAGCTGAGCTTGTCCTGGCCAAGGACAATAAATAATGGGTGGGAAAAAATAGGACTGTTCAAGGCGCAGCCAGTACCTTCCTGAGCTCCCTCAGTACCATTGGATGCACCACATCTGGTCCCATTGCTTTGGTCACCTTTAGATTGGTGAGTTCCTTCAGGACTCTCTCCTCTGAAAAAGAACTAGTGTCTACCTCCCTCCTTCCAAAGTTTCTGTTGCTTTTTTGTGGCCTCTCCCCTTTTCCTTTCTCTGTGAACACTGAACAAAAGTATTTATTCAGGATGTCTGCCTTTTCCTGGTCCCCCTCTGTACAGTCCTCCCTTTCCTTTTCAACCTTACAATCCCACCCCTGGTCTTCCTTTTTTCACTTTCATATCTAAAAAATGTCTTGTCCCCTTTTGTTACCTCCTGGGCTATTCTCTCTTTGGTTTGTGCCTTTGTGCTCCTTACTGCTTTCCCTGCTTCTCTCTGTTTCCCCTGGTGCACCTTCCTATCCTCCTCCCTCTGCATCTCCTTATACCTTCTGAATTCTACCCTTTTAGCATTTACCTTTTTAGCCACCTCTTTTGAGAACCATAGCAGTCTCTTTTTCCTCTGGCTTTTACTCACTTGCTTGACTCAGAAGTTTATTGTCTTTGCTATGCTCCCTTTTAGCTTTGCCCACTGTTCCTCCACCCCACACAGGCCATCCCCCCACCAGGTCATCCCTGAAGCATTCACCCATCTTTATAAAACTGGCCCTTGTGAAGTCCAGGACCCTTGCCCTTGTGTGGTTCAATTCCATAGCTGTCTTTATACTGAACCACACCATACAGTGATCACTGGTCTCCAGGTGGCCTCCCACCTTGACGTCTGTAACACTGTTCCTTTTAGTGAGTACCAGGTCCAGTATTACCCCATCACAAGTGGGTTCACTGACTAGTTGCCTGAGGAATGCTCCCCCACCACCCTGCAGGGGGTCCAGGATGTCTCTGATTCTAGTTGAAGCCACTGCTGGGAGGCTCCAGTCTGTATCTGGCAGGTTGAAGTTCCCCATCAGCAGCTCCCCCTTTTCTACTATCTTGCCAGTGGCTTCCACCAGTACCTTATCTGATTCCTCCCCTGTCCTGGTGGTCTCTAGATCACTCAAGTGCAAATAGTGGCTCCATTCCCTGTCTCCAGTGTGACCCGCAGTACCTTGCCTTCCCCTGTATCTCCATTGGGTTTAAGCTTTCCCTCACATGAAGCACCACAACCCCTCCTTTTGCTCTCAACAGGTCCTTTCTGAACAGAGTATAGCCTGATATGGCCATGTCTCAGTCATGGTTTTCAGTGCACCATGACTTGGTAATGGGCACAATATCCAAGCTGGCCTCTGCCATGATGATTTATATCTAGAAACTCATTCCTAGACTTATGGAATTCACACACATGGCCTTCCAGATTTTGTTTTCAAGAATCCACACACAGAGCACTCGGAGGCACAAAATTAACAAAAAGTGTTTACAAGTTTATTTGGGCTCTCAGTCCCAAACCCCAGTGCTTTGGCTCTGTGTGTGGATTCTTTCAATATTTGGGGTAGCTACCCTTCACAGAGCACTGGCCATTTATCGCTCGCAGGAGCTCTTTCTGTGGAACAGATTTTGTTTCCAGTCTGCTTGTTACCTCCCTTTTTTCCTTTTTGCCCTCTTTCCTCCTCCCTCTCATTTTAATGCTCCTATTCCCTTCCTATGACAGGGTTGAATAAGACCCTGTCTGATTTGTTATGCAAAAAGAGTTAAAGGCAAGGATCTGTTCTAGCCTTTCCTTTTTAGTATCATCTGTCTGATTGTACAGCCACATTTTCTTGTGAGACCTACAGTACAAGTCACATTAAACTGTTCCTCCAACTCACTGGTTTAGCATTTTTCAGTGAGTTGCTTAATGTGTGCACTGCTCACTGCAATGAATTAATAAAAGTTTCCTAATAGTTCGTCTCCAGCTGCTATTCAGTTTCAGCTTATTTTGCAGCTCTCTGGATACTTTTATCAATGCAGTGCACACATTAAGCAACCCATAACAAATGCTTAACCACTGAGTTGGAGTCAGATTTCACTACTGCAGTGTGCAGTACGGTACATGCCCGAGTTATGAAATTTCTATGCCCCATGATATTTTTATATATTTTGAAAGGAAGCATAACTATAAGTTTATAGATGCTACTGGGATCTAAAAATGAGTCTTGTAACCCTTTGAAAGGAAGATAAGAAACTGCTGAATTCTTGGCTACCAGCATGTGCATGCAGAAAGCCAAATATTCAGCAGTTTCTTAACATTTTCATATTCAAGTAGCAGCTATAAACTGAATTATACTTCAACCTTTCTCCTTGTGATTTGTGCGGTGGAGGCTATTTGCAAATGTGACTATCAGTGGTCGAGCTTCCAGGTACAGTGCTCCCTCAGTATAGTGAACCTCGCTATAATGAAATACTGTTTGTAAAGAATGCCTCCTGTGGCTTCCCACTCCCCTTCAGCTCCCAATGTTATCAGCTGGGCTGTATAGTACTGATCCCTCTCTCTTGTCAGTACACCGCTATTCATTAAAGAAGTTTTTATTTTTTAGGTAGGGGAAAGTTCTTTTGAACATAAGTTTGCAGCTGATTCTGCAGGACCTACATGGTTGTGGGGAGTTCTGAGTCTGGGAAATCATCCATTTGCTGAAGCTGTGGTCCAGAGTTGGAGTGGTGTAACCGGGAACCAGCAGACTGGTGACTGGGAGCCAGTATTGTGATTGTAGGACTAGAGGAGTGTTGGGTGGTCTTATGAGTGCTGGCCGAGTCAACAGCACTTGGGGGGGGGGAAGCTGCCTGTAGTGAAGACTGATTGAGCTGACTGCTTTCCAAAGGGGAGCGACTACCTGAACTGAAGACCAAAAGAATAGGCATCCAGACTGGTGGGCTTTTCTAAAGCCAGGACCAGTTTTTGCCCTGTTTAGAGGAGTGCTGGGGCTCGGGCTGAGTGGTGGCAGGAGCCACATTACACTGTCAGATCTGCGGCGAGTGGTGGTATATAAATCTGTTGGCATGAACTGATGCCCTGATTTGCTGTTTTGTGAGTGCAGCAGCAGAGACCAACGGACATGCTGAAAGGACTGCCCTGTCTTCCCTGGGACTTTACCTGGCGTGTAGAGCTGGGAACCACTTCTGTTCTTGCCCATGAAGCTGGAGCAATATTTTGGCTGTGGAACCAGATTTGAACTTACCCGGTAAGGCTGGATTGCTGGATTGGTGTAGCTGGACTGGGCAGTCAGCAAAGGTATAGTCAGCTCTGTTTTCCAGGTAAATGATCCTACTGGGAGGAGAGCCAGGATGGTGAGAGAGCCCTGTGTCTTCAGAACTGGTAGGAAGAGACTCATTTAGCATACTGTCTGACCTAGTGGAACTCTATTCTATGAAGTGCATTTGATGAAAGGGTAATTCTAGACTTGTTGCCGTGAGAAGGCTGGAAGCTCCTGGAATTGGAACTGCTAGTTTCAGGTCAAGGAGGTGAGAGTCCTTCATCCTGCCTAAATCACCATTTGCTCCTCTAACAGGCATACAGTACAAAGTTGAACTTAAGACTCAGTTAAAGAGTCTCAATTTATTTTCTGATCCTTTCTCCCTGCTGGAGTTTGTTCTGCAGTTACTATTTCTGTAACTGTGTAATTCAAATTGGACTCCCTTCTACATTGTTATATAAATATTTAAATTTTATAGATTTTTTTTATTTTAGTCTTCGGTACCCGGGTAAGGCCCACTAGGCACACGTGCCTGTTTTCAGGGGTGACCTGGGAGCACTGGGCAGTTAAGTGACTTGCTCAGAGTCACACAGTATGCAAGTGGAGGTTGTGAGAATCAAACTCAGACCTGGTCTGCTGGATGTATCAAGCTCATTCACACATCATTCCTCTAACCTCTAAGCTATACTACCAGCCCAGTGGGATTACGGTGGGTTTGGGGCATGGTTTGACGTGTGTTGGATGGTGTGGATGCATGAGTGTGGATATTTATGTTGTAAATTTTTCTTTGAAATTTATGAGGTCTTGTAGTTATTTGTCAGGTTGATTACTAATTGTAGAAAGAGTTTAGCCAAGCAATAATTACTACTGGAGGTAATTGGTAGGGTGGAATTGAGATGTGTAGGTCAGCGGCTCCCTTGAAAAGCCATTATTCCCCCTTCAGGCTCTGTGATCTCTGTCCCGTTGATTGTCCCTCTCTATCATCAGATGTTTATAGGTGTTGTAGGGCACTGGGGATTACCGTAGAAGGAGAGGACGGAGGTCGGGGGGGCCTGGGAAGGGGAATATGGCCGGAGAGAGGTGGATTGGAGTGGTGTGCTCTAGGAGGCACCCTGAAGTGAAATGGGTCCAGGCGAGGGGGCCTCCCTGTCTGGTGCCCATACCCAAGGGCTCCACCATTGGTGGACAGATATCCAATGGACCAGCCTCATTCACTTATCCCTCTCGGGCAGTGTTGTATAAGCTGGGTCGATTAGGAACAAGACAGCGATTATAGCAGATCTTGTTTCAACAATTGATTTGACATGCATCACCAAGAACTGGCTGGATGATTGTGCCGGCCCAATATTGGATTCGGCTGTTCCGGCTGGGTTCTCAGTGTTTCACTGCCCGAGGGAGGCTCATAGAGGAGGGCATGTTGTGATTCGCTTTAAATCGAGTTTGCACCTCCCGGTGGAAACAACCAGATTCTTTGAATGTGTGGCTGTTCAGAGGTTTGCAGGTGCAGGTTGCAGGGTCCAACTCCTCATGTACTGTCCTCCAGGAAATGAGAGGGAATTCCTGCAGGAAGTAACGGACTTCATTGTCGAACTGGTGTTGGAGTCGCTCAGATAGATTATTCTGGGTGACTTCAATGCTTGGGTCAATGATGAACTCTCAGGACAGGCCCAGTGGTACTGAGGGTTGAGATGCTAGATGCCACTCCTCATGCCACACCGGTGACCCGGGTTCAGGAATGAGCTCGGGTCGTGGAGGGTCGGCAAGGAGAAGAGGATAGCTCATCTGTAGGACTGCTCTCCTTTCCTGGGGAGGGGTAGGGGGCTGTTCCATGCACGTAGTGACACCCAGCAATGGCTGGGTGTACTACAGCCGCAGGGACTTAGCAAGTGGGTTACAACGTTGGGCGGCTGCCCTCTGGATGTGTGCGGGTGCATGCACATAATGGGCTGGGGGACATTGCACAGCCCTCATTGGGGGAAATAAAGAAGAAAATTCCTCCCCCCTCTAGTATGTGAAGGCAGGGCCAGTAGCATTGGTCCCACATCCACAGCCGGGCGTAAGGACCCTTGATCCATATCCCTCTCCTGCATCAGGCTGCTCCACCAATTCTCTAGATAGGGTGCCGGTAGAAGGTGGCGGTTCTTCCCCGGAGGACACAAACCCAAGGGGGTCGGGCATGCCGCACAGGTGATGGGGATAGCCCTGACCAGAACTGAGTGAGCTGCGCTTCAGGCAGGATGGAAGAAGCTGATGTCTGAGAGCCCACACTGGAGAGAGTCTGGAGGTAAGGGAGTGAAGAAATAGAGTTAACAAAAAAAAAAAGAAAAAAAATTAACTCTCGCCATTTGGATAAAACTTCCTCTAGCTGATGAACTCACTTGACCTGACACAGGTAGTTGCCTCTGCAACCCATATACATGGTCATCTCTGATGACCTCAAGGCAGGGAAACAGTGTGACAAGGCAGCAGGTAAAGCAAATAGGATGCTGGGATGCATAGGCAGGGGTATCACCAGCAGGAAAAGGGAGGTCATAATTCCACTATACAAGACACTAGTGAGGCCGCACCTGGAGTACACTGTGCAGTTCTGGAGACCTTACCTACGTAAGGACATAGACAGGGTAGAGAAGCTTCAGAGGAGGGCAACAAAGATGGTGCATGGATTGCATCACAAGTCCTATGAGGACAGGTTGAAGGCACTGAACATGTACTCCCTGGAGGAGAGGAGGAGAGAGGGGATATGATAGAGACATACAAGTATCTTACAGGGAGGAACAGGGTGCAGGAATGCACTATTTTTAAGTGAAAAGATGTTCCAGGACTAGAGGGCATGGGATGAAGTTGTAGGAGGGGACGATTCAGAGAAGCGTGAGGAAGAATTTCTTCACAGAATGGGTGGTGGACAAGTGGAACACCCTGCCAGAGGAAGTGGTGGGGGCTGAAACAATCACGGGATTTAAGAATGCATGGGATAGACATAAAGGAATTTTGGAGGTCAGGGGTAAGGGGCAACAGACTTCCTGGAAAACATAAACTGAACTTACAAACTTAAATGGGCAGACTGGGTGGGCCATAGGCCCTTATCTGCCAACACTGTCTATGTATCTATGTATCTATGGCCATTCACTGGACCTAGCCTTCTCACTGGGAGTGGAGGTCACTGACCTTATAGTGGAGCTGGTCATTTGGTCAGACCATCATACCATGAGGTTCTCATTCAGAGCCCCCTTAAAAGACCTTCCTCTATGTAGATGGTCCAGTACTGTCCTTTAAAGGGCTTGACACTGGAAGGTCTTATGGTGATGCTAGACCTATCAAGTGTAATGAGTGCTCACGATGAGCCAAGGAAATTGGTGTTGACCTATAATAGAGTGGTCACTGTGGCCCTCAACTAAATTGCACCAGTCTGTGTTTGACTCCTCACTTCACACCAGGGTTCCCCTTGGTTTGACAGGAGTCTCAGGGAGTTGAAGATGAGGGGTCAAAGGTTGGACTGGCATTGGCAAAGGTCCCAGTCTGACAGGGACAATCTTATTTTGATGTCCCATTGGGGGCATGCAGTGGTGAGACAGAGGTCACGGGCACTTCTCTTTAGTCTGACTTCAACCAGTTAATGGATGAAGGTGTCATGAAGGTCATCTGAGAGTTGAGGCCCACCTACTGTAGTTTGGATCTGGGCCCAACACGCCTTCTTGTGGGGTGTGTTGATTTCATTGGCCCAGTCTTGGCTGGAATAGTCCTGTGTTCTTTGGAGAGAGGGGTCTTTCCTGAGCCTCTGAAGGAGGCAGTGGTGAGACCCCACTTAAAGAAACCATCTCTAGACCTGGACTGCCTAGCCAACTATAGACTTGTCTCTAACCTTCTCTTTGTGGGAAAGGTTATTGAGAAGGTGGTGGCTTTTCAAGTGGAGGGCCTTTTGTTAACTCATGACATCTACGACCCTCTCCACTCGGGTTTTAGGAAAAGGCACAGCACTGAGGTTCGGGTGCTCAATGATCTCCTTGTGGTGAGGCATCGAGAGAAGTGTTCCATCATAATATTCCTCAATCTCTCAGCTGCATTTGACAACGTGGACCATGGGGTGCTGCTGGAATGCCTGTTGGTTTGTTGTGGGCTGACTGGTACAGTCCTCAGCTGGTTGCACTCATTCCTCACAGGCAGGACACAGAAGGTGATAGCAGGAATTGTTTTCTCTGGACCACTGCCCCTGCCATGTGGGGTCCCACAGGGCTCCATTTTAGCACTCATGTTGTTTGAGGTGTGTTTGCTACCACTGGGGGACATTATAAGGCAATATGGGCTGAGTTTTCACTGCTGTGCTGATGATACTCATCTACACCTTTTAATTTATTTATTTTTTGAAATGTTTCATCAGGAAGGCACACTGAGCAACAGGTTACTCATCTCCCAGTGCGATCTGGGGAAAGGGGTACAATGGGGATGAGTCATTTTACATTCAAGTTGCAAAGATCAACATAGCATACAATTAATTAAGGCAGTTGTTACAAGCAGTGTTGTATACATATGTAATTTGTGAGAACAATTAATAAGTGCAATGGTAATAAGTGAACAAGTGCTATCATGAAATAAGGGGTGAAGGAGGGAGAGGATGAGATAACAGATAGTGCAGAGTTATGTCCCAGAGAGACCCCTTCAAGATGAGGGGGACCCTGCAAAGGGACAGGAGACTGGAGTAAGGATTAGAGAGGGAGAGAGAGAGAGAGGTAGTAAGAGTGATTAATACCTAGGAGGAGAAATAAGGCCTGACCCAAAAAAAGAACCCTTCAGGATGCGATGAACCCTGCAAGGGGGCAGGGAAGTTCAGGTGATTGTAAACCCTCCTGCGGTTTGGCTATTATTGAGGGATAGTGAGAGGGAAGGGATGAGAAATAACACCTGGGAGGGGATGAAGCCTGATCCAAGGAACCCTTCAGGATGCTGGGGACCCTACAAGGGGACCTGAAAGTCCAAGGATAGGTAGATGAGGGAAGAAAAGGTGGCAAACCTAGGCACTATAGGACCCCTTCAGAATGCTGAGAACCCTGCAAGGGGAGTATGAATGCTAGGGGAAAAAGGGGGAGAGAGTAGGGGAAGGGAGAAAGGTATGAGAACTAACACCTAGGAGGGGCTAGGATCAGTAGAGGCAGTACAGTAGGAAGAGGCATTGGGTAAATTCCGAAGGGGGATGAACTGTAAGGAGCAAGATGAAGGAAAGTAAGGCGTATCATGACAGGAACAGTTAGGTGCAAGATAGTTGGAGAGGGCAGTGTTGATAGAATAGAGGGAGGAGGAGTGTCAGATTTGGGGAGGTAGAGAGTTCCATATTTTAGGGAAATGGTGAGAGTACCCAGACTGGCTGGAGAGGGTGTAGCGGTGGGGGACAGTTAGCATGTGAGTGTCAGTAGATCTGAGGGAGTGGGAAGGAGGAGGGGGTGTAATAAATGAGGTGGAGAGGTAGGAAGGGAGTTCACCTAGCCAGTGTTTAGTGGTGAATTTAGCTCAGTGTGAGAGGCATCTATTTGTAAGGGAGGGGAAGGAAAGGGCTCGATGGAGGTCACAGTGGGTCCTCTTGTCCTTTGTGCCTGAACAGCAGGATGCTGTCTCAAGGTTCAAGTCAGTGCCTTGCTGAGATCCAAGACTGGTTGAGTGTCAACTGGTTGAGGTTAAATCCAGATAAGACGGAGATACTAGTGGAATCTGGTCATCCCAGGGTTGGTGCACAATCTGGTTGAGTCTCTGGACTTAGGCTCGGGGAGTCCCAGTTGCTCACCTCAGTCAAGGTGAGGACTCTTGGTGTGATGCTGGACTGCAGCTTGACACTTAAGTCTCAGGTGTCGGCCATGGTACAGAGTGCATTTTGCCATCTTCACAACATTGCCAGGATTAAACACCTGATCCCCCAAGACGATCTGCTATCATTGGTCCAAGCTTTTGTGATATCCCGGCTTGACTACTGCAATGCCCTTTTCCTGGGGATATCGAGGGTTGAGCTCCACTGCCTGCAGCTGGTTCAAAGTGCAGCAGCCGGGTTATTGACTGGCCTTTTGAGGTTCTGTCACATAACACCTGTGCTCCACTCTCTGAACTGACTGCTTGTTATGTGGTAGATCATCTTCAAGGTCGGTTTGCTGACCTATAAGGCCCTGCACGGACTGGGGCCCAGATACCTGCAAGACCTTCTACAGTCTTACTGCCCACTCTGTCCCCTCTGGTCAGCTGATGAAGGCCTGATGATTCCTAGGGTACGTTTAAAGTCTTCTGGTGCCCGATCATTTTCATTCATGGCACCAACACTATGGAATTCACTTCTTCGTTCTTTCAGAGAGGCCCCATCAGTAAATGCCTTCAAAAGGGAGCCGAAGACATTTCTTTTCAGGGAAGCTTTTCCCTCATATTAATTAACCTGAACTGTTGCTATTTTATGGGTATTGAATGTGTTTTTAAATTTGTATTAATGAATTTGCTCATATGTACAGCGCCTTGAGTCGCAATTGAAAAAGTGCACCTTATAGGTAAATAAATTAAACTAAGGTACAGGTACAGATCAGATGAGGTGCTGAGGAAATTGCAAACTGTCAGAGAAGCAGGGGGGAAGGAAGCAAGCAGGAGCAGTTGCAATGTCACTGACGAGATCCTCCATCTGAGACTGTGAGTGTACTGTACAGTTCTCTCTCTCTCTCTCTCTCTCTCGTCAGTAGCAGTTGCCCAGAGGTAAAAGATATATACAAAATACACTGTACAGTACTGTGCCCTATCAATGTGTTAACTATCAGTGAAGTGGGCAGGGAATCTGACAGGAGTAGTCATGGTGATGCTACCGACAAGAAATCATGAGAAGTGAAATCAAATTACAGTACTCCAAATTTTCCTAACAGGGGTACTGGAATTCAGTTTTTCCAGAATAAAATGACAAATACAGTACTGTATGAACTGAATGAGGCAAATTTGGGGCCATGCTTTCTTTTTTTTTTAATCACTACTTTGTTTCTCCTCACTCCATGCGACCCCCATCTGACTGACTTCGCCAGCTCCGTCCCCCGGAATTACCAGGGCTTACCTTACACCCAGTCCAGGAGTGGTGCCTGCGGAGAGTCAGTCACCATCCTGCCGCTGGCTGCCTTTTTCTGTTTTTCTCCCCTTATTTTTCCCAAGGACCCCAGGAGAAGGATGCATGCGTGTGGAGGCACCCATGCACCTTACAGCCCAGGTAATGGCCCTCCTCTGCCCATCCCATTGGCCTATCACTGGCACCCTTGCTTGTGCAGCCCCTCGGCCTCCACCGGGGGTAGCCATGAGCGAGGAATGCCAACCCACCTCCCCGGAGAAGAGAGTTGCCTTACAGCTACTCCATCCTGCTCTGCCCACTCCCCCATGCTGACCTCTGACAACCCATGCTCACTCCAGAACCTGAGTCACCAACTTGCCATGAGGTGAGACATCCAGCACCTCAGCCTTCGCGCCACCGGGCCGGACGACTAGGGGGTCATTTATAAACTGAATGCCAGTAACTACTGCACTGCAAATGTATTTGAAAATGCATTGCATGAACATTGGATAGGAGCTGAAGGGAGTTTACAGTGGCTGAAAGTACATTGCATATGAATTGTATGTGAGTTGATGGTTTATTGAAACAGCGTTTGTATTTTAAGCATTTGGAACTGCCACTGCATTGTCAGCACAAAAAAAACCACACACAATCAAAGAGCATTGAGTTGGAGAAACAGTTTAATGTGACTTGTACTGTAGGAAATGATCACTCTGACAGTCTCACGATTCCCTCCCATTCTCTCCCTTCCTTCACATGCTGTTTCTCGCTGTTTCTGTCTTTTCTCCTCCCCCCACCGCTTATCTGTGGTTATAGGACTGTATGTTGATCCTTATATGAAACTGGGTTCTCTGGCTCTCTGGTTTGAAAATGTATTTAGGTATATTGTTGAAATGATTGCAAAAAGCTATTTGAAATGCTGGGGGTTAACCTTGTGATACAGTTTGACCTCCACAAGCTCATTTGCAGAGTTGTCAGCAGAAGATCCGTTCTGGGACACAATGTTCTATTTTGTTGCACCTACAAGAAAAGAAACTGACAAAGTTTTGGGACATTGTGTGAAAACAGGACATGTATCTTAAGTTCAGGAGGCAGATGTTAATTGCCAGGAAAGGCATTATATCTATAAAGAGAGCAATATTTTATTGGAGAAAGAGAGAGAGAGATTGAAATTTAGAATTAGAGATATCCTCAAATGAAGAACTTTGTTTTGTTTGAACTGGCTGTATAAGAGCTACCTTGCACAATATATTTTATTTTATTTTATTGTTATTGATGATAATAAAATGCCACCTGCAAATGTTATAACTACTGCTCCTGGTTTTCCTATGCTTCCAGACCTGCACCTCAATGACACTTTCCCCTTTGTCTCTTCCACCCTGCTTCCTTTATTAATTTGCACCCTGCAGGATTCCTCTCCTCTCATGTTCTCCTTATTTTCTAATTCAGTTTTTGGGAGAGGGCAGTTTCTGCCTCCCGGATTCCTTCCAACCCCCCCCAGCTAGTTTAAATGTTCATCGAAGTAACATTTAATCTGTCCACTGAGGACTGTGGTTCCCCTCCCAGACGGATGCAGGCCGTCACCCTTGTTTAGGCTCTTATCCTCCTAGGTGGGTCCCCAGTCCCCATTATACAGTACAAGTCACATTAAACTGTTTCATCAACTCACTGGTGTAGCATTTTTTTGTGTGTGATTCTACTGCAGTGGCAACTTGAATTGTTGAAGCTTTTAATTCTTTTCCAACCTATCTTCACTGCCTATTCAACTCACTTGTACTGGTTTAGTGATATGGCAGTAGGTGTTTTGCAGTGTTTATGCAATGCATTTTCATGGCATTGTTTATAAATAGCACAGCATTCCTTAAGAGCGTTGTTTATAAATACCACAGCATTCCTTAAGAGTTGTTTAGTCTGCCTTCTGAAATTAAACTCATAAGCACTCAGCTGAAAATAAAGCTTATAGTCCTAACAGCTAGCTGTAAACCAACACTAAGCATCTACTAATTCATTGAATTAAACACTGCACAAATTAGGAAACTCGTTGAACAATGCTACACCAGTGAGTTGAGGGAACAGTTTAATGTGACTGGTACTGTACTTGAACCTCTTCTCTCCTCTCTGCACCATTCTTTCAGACATGAGTTAAAGCTTCTGGTGTGGAGATCCCTCTCCTGCCCTCTGTCAATAACATGCAGCACCTTAGCGAAAGCCACTGAGTGTGCTATGTTTCTAAACCCCCTCTCAGCTCCCTAAACTCTCCCTGCACTATTGCAGCCCTGTCCCTAGCCAGGTCATTAGTCCCCAGGTGGACAAACACATCCAGTTCTCCTTCCTATCCTGCTACCCTAGTGATCCTCAGGATCTGCTTCCCATTTCACTGGGCCACGGCATCAAGTAGGCACCTAACCTGCCTCTCCCCCCCTTTCCTAGTCTCAAATCTATCCCCTTCACTATCGCGTCCCCTACCAGAAGTTGTCTTCTCCCCCTCTAAGGTCCTCTACCATACTTTTTGAGGTCTCCACAATGGAGGGCATCACATTCTCCCTGTTCACTCAGACAACCACAGTTGATTTATACATTTATTTGTGTCAGTAATGCAGATATTAAACAATTTCTTCTTTCTGTGGCTTTTAACCCCAGGGAATTGTAGGATGAGCACCAAGTGTTCCATTCCTAAATTAGTATGTACAGTAGATCAAAGATCAGTTTGAGTGAATCACTGATGTCCATCCAAAATGGAGTTAGCTCCTGGAAGTACGGTACCAGAAGTATGTGTGTGCATGCCCTTTTGGCCACATTTTCTCCAACAAGTATCCATGTAAGAGCTACGGAAGGGTTGCGTTACAATGGTGGTTCTGAAGAAATGCCTTACTACCTTCCATCTTAATTCTTTTCAGATTGCTGCATGCGTAGTGCTGTGATTCTCAGAATATATTTTACTCCACTGGTGTTCACTGAGCTGAAATTGTTGATCCCAATGCCACTGATTCTGCATGGGTCATTATCAATCTATAATATATGGTTAGGGCTTATTATGCATGGAAATCAGGGGCTTTCACAATCTTGTTGTATGACAGTTCAAAGGTCAAAAAAGTTGTACTATCACTCTGACATCACGTACAACAACTTTTCAGCCTTGTCCTGCCTCCAATTGGCTCACTAGACATAGCTCTAATGTAAAATAGTGGAAACATGGCAGTGCAATTTAACGAGTGTTGAGCAGTGAACCCTCCTCGTTTTGACATGAAGAGCCTCACATGGCTCCATGTCAGAAAAGAGAAGTATTTTTTTTATTTCATTTTTAAAATAAACAGAAGCTGGAGCGAGCCTGAGTGGGGAGAAGCAGAAGCCAGCGGGAGTGGGAGTGGCACCAGATAATGCAAAAGGTAACCACCAACTATAAAAAATACATGAAAAAGAAATAACTACACCATATACTATATAAAATAGTGGATGGGTGACCATCCACAACTAAAACTGTTTCCATCTCAGGAATTGATGATCTGAGCGACATCTCTCAAGCTTTGCTCTTGAGGTCTCCATGATGTCATCAATTCCCTCGATGGAAATAGCCTTGTTATGGATGGTCATCCATTCACTATTCTATATATTGTACGGGGCTAGGTCTTATTATACACAGAAATCAACTGGCTCAATTTTCTTGCTGTACTATAGCTCAAAAGTTGTTGTAGTACAGTTCAAAGGTCAAAAAAGTTGTAGTACAGTTTAAAGTTCAAAAACTCTTTTTAGTACAGTTAAACAAAATTATGTCCAAATAACTACATATTTAGTTATTGCTGCTTTCACTAATTCAGCTGTGAATGTAAAACTGTGATTTAGATTAGGTGGGTCTATCCAAATGTCACTCTGGTGTCTGTATGTTTCTTGAAATCATAGAACTATATACTATAAAAAATAAAATATGGGCAACTATTCCCAACTCAGCATGTGTTTTTATCCTGGGGTTCTGAAGACACTTGAGACTGCTCCAGCTTTGCAGTTAAGGTCTATAATGCCTTCTGAACCCCTTCGATGGAAACACAGCCTTGTTGTGCATAGTTGCTCATACACTATCCTATATGTTATGCTTTTTGAATGATTTCGTACCACTTCAAAATATGTCCTCTGTTGTACTGTGTCTCAACACAGGTCCTCAAATATGTTATAAGTGGTGAGGTTTGTTGTCTGAGTTGGGGTTTCTGTGGCTGTTTCAGAAGGCAGTCCTGAATCTGATGCTAGTAAGCTGGAGCTGCATCACAATTCCAGAATAGGAAGTATTATCTCACCTTGGTACAATTGCCTTGTCTAATCAGACCATTCTTCCCCCAGATACTGAAGCCAAACTCTATTCTGGCTGGGATGAAGCCTGGGCAATATTTGATTAGTGTAAGACTAGAAATTGTGACTTCTGCTCCCAGTTCCATATTTATATGCTTTCATATTTCCAATATAACCCATGTCCAGCAGTTATTCAGAGTACAGATCTGAGATCTTTGTAGGGATACTAGCAACATAGGTGACAGATAGCATTGCAGGCCCTCGTTTGCCACAATGTCTTACCAATTATTCTTGGAGTTTTGAGTAATCACCCCTCTTGTCAAGGTGGGAGAAAATGAGTATAATGCCAAACACTGTCGGCTAGGTCACACAACAAGAACTTGCAAGAGAGGCTCTTCAAAGGAATCAAACAGCAGACAGCAAAGGAAAAATTCTGATTGTAGATGATTCCATGATCCGAGGAGTGGAGTTACACATAAATCAGAGTCCTGAGACAGAGGTGGTAGTCAAATGCCTTCCCGCGACATTTGCAAAAAGAAACACCAACCACATAAACAAGTTAATAAAAAGGGAAGGTAAATGTGCAGGTGTTTCTTTCATATATCACTCATATTTTATTGTAATGTGCTAAAAACTCTGTATATACTGTACTTACTCCCCCCCTTTTTTGTACTCACTCTTTCACTGTACACTCTGTACCCGGGTCACACCTGGAAACAAGCCTCGGCTCAGTGTGCCTTTCCCGGTCATCAAATTTTAAATAAAATAAATGAATAAATAAATAAATATAGGAACAAGTTATCTAGCAGACCAGACAGTCGAGGAAACCAAATAGCACCTAACTCACTTAGGTGATACATTAATCTCTCACTCCTCAGTCATTGTCTTCTTCAAGATCCTCCCAGTATGGGGGAGAGGAGGCAGTAAGAAAAGGATACATAAGGATCAAACAGAGGAACCAAACACTTGGCTCCAGAGCTGCTGCCAATAAAGGGGGCACCTCTTCAATGGGAACTGGTGAGACTTCTGGTACAGAGGTCTCTTCAGATACGATGGTCTGCACCTGACTAGGAAAGGTGCGCGAGCACTAGGACAGAAACTAGACATATCCATTGACCATTTAAACTAGGTACTCGGGAGGGGATGGCAGTGACAAAGGGATCTGCTACCTCTCCCCCAAAACTCCACCAAATCAGGGATACAAAGACAAAAAAGAGAATTCACCTATTAGGTGAAGGAACAGATGTCAACACAATAAATCACTTGAACATAGTACATGGCACCAAAAAAAGGGGGAGGCCAGGTTTGGAAAGTGATGTTCACAAATACACTGAGTCTAACTAATAAAAAAGCTGACATCACTGCTACCATCGCCGAAGCTTATCTTGGCTGGGTTGCCATCACTGAAACCTTGTTCAACAATAACCATGACTGGGACACAACTATCACAGGATACTGTCTTTTCCAGAAGGACAGACGAGGTGGGGGGAGTGGCTATATATATAAGGAAGGGAATAAAAGTGACTATGACCCAAAATGACAATATGGAAACCGAGTCACTTTGGGTCACTTTTGGAAGCTGTTAATGGAACTGTAACTCAGGTAGGAGTGTTTTACTGGTTTTACTGACCCCTGGTGACAGGGTTGGAAGGGGACAATGAAATCTTGGAAACCATACACAAAATGAGTGATAAAGGGCAAGTGATAGTGATGGGAGACTTCAATTTACCCGATGTAAATTAGGGCACCCATACAACAAGTTCAACCAGAAGCAAAGACTTTCTGGAGGATCTGCACATATCATGCCTGAAACAGTTTGTAAAAGACCTAACATGTGGGGAAGCTGTCCTTGACCTGTTACTAACAAATGGGGACACTATCTCAGAACTACATTTTTGTGACTTTTTATCATTGGGCTAAGCAAAATTACTGTTTGACACTGTGTTTTATTTTTTTCTTGTTTGTTGAAAAGGTTTGTTGTCTCAGAGGTGTTTCAGTCTCCTTCTCACATTGAAGGAGCTAATTGCTTTTCCTCCCACAGCTCTTCCAAAGGATTAGGTGTGTATGTGGGGGTGGAGCTGGCAAACTGTCAGTAATTTCCAACAGAAAGAAGGGTTAAAAAGTCAGGTTAGTTGATATCTTGAGGTAGAAGACTTGGTTTGCTGGCCAAGGCACCTAGCTTCACCTGAGCTCTTTCCTTCTAAGACTGCTTGAAAGGCAGAGTAGAGAAACTTACCAGAGCAAGGGAGAAGGATTAAGACTTAGTTTGGCCAACAGATTTACTGTGTGGTGGTGTTTTTATTTTTTACTCACAGGGATTGCTACTGTTTGTTGTTAACATTTCATTGCTTTATTTTTTCTCTGATTCAAATTGTTGTTGCTGGTATACCTTCTTCTGCATTATTACAAGGTGTGCCTACAGGTGTGTGCTAACAGATTACTGCTGTAATCTTCTGATTCAAATTGACTTTTGCAAGGTATATCTTCTGTTACTGCTTTATTTTTCTCTGGAGCAAAGTGTTTCTTACAGGGTATATCTTCTCTGAAATTATTACAGGTGGTGCTTTACAGGTTTTACAGTTTTATCTAACATTAGGATAAGCTTTCAGGGTTACTGCATTTGTTGTTGACTGATTGTTTCTGCTCTACCTCCTTGTTCTTTCGTCCGTGGTTCTTCTTTTAGGCAGGAAAGGGCCCAGCCACCCACCCCCATCCCCAACCACCCCACGCTACACTCCTTTTATAGGGTACCACAGTTGTGACATTTCCTGTGACAGAGCAGGAAGGCGGATCAGTGGGGCCTCACAAGGTGATCTCATTTACAAGGCACTAGTAATTTAACTTGTTATAACAAGTTAAACAAAAGCACAATTAAACCATTACTTGCATTTTTTTTTTCCTTCTAATTACTCTGACTAGGTTACAAACCCAGCAACTTATTTGTAATGGATTTCATTAACTGCAGGTACTGTGGAACAATTTTCAGAAGGACAGTCTTACAGGATTTAGGACACTGTCCTACATGCTGGGCCTTTGGAGATCTTAGGTCTCAGCTCCGGGCAGCATGGGCAGAGATTGCACGCCTCAAATTTCATATTGAAGAGGAAATACATTATAAGAACCACCCGCCATTTCCCCAGCATCCAACAGAAAACCTCGACGCAGAGGGTAGTTGGTCCAGGAGGTTGGCAGGTGGTTAGGAGGAGCAAATCAGGTGCCCCATCACTCTCTGCTCTCCAACACATTACCTCCAAAACCATATAAACACTACAAACAGGTATCTGCCTCTATCTCTGAAATCAAATAAAGAGGCAGAAGACACTGCAGAGCAGGACATCTTGCACAGGAGCTGGCACAACAATACTCACCCAAATCAGGAACCAAAACTAAACAAGCACAAAGGAAATCCAAAACTTCTGATCATAGGAGACTCCATGATTCGGGGAGTTGATACCCATCTCCAGCCAGGGGTGATGGTCAGATGTCTCAGGTACATCAGCATGGAGAGACACTGACCGCATTGCTAAAATTGTTCACAAAGCAGGAGAAAACATTGATGTCCTAGTACACAGGGACTAATGATCTCGCCAGGGTCAGTTGTGGAGACCAAGGAACACCTGACTAGGCTGGGTGACAAACCTATCATCTATTTCGTCTGCATCTCCTTCTCTGAGATCCTGCCAGTCTGGGAGAAGGGAGCAGATGGACGGAAGGTCAGAGAAGGGAGATAGGGGAGCTAAACACGTGGCTCAGGACTGGTGCCAGAAAAAGGACACAGATTTGTAGGAACTGGCAACAGTTCTGGGAGCGAAAGTTCTTAAATTTGATGGACTGCATCTGACTAAGGAGGGAGTCAGTGCATTGGGGCAGAAGTTTGACGTCTTTGCAGAATATTTAAACTAGCAATGGGAGAGGGGTGCAGCACCCCATACGTCGAATGGAAAGAACACCCTCCCCCTCAGCTAGTGGTCAAACAGGAATTCAGCGTGGTTTGCCGCTCATTTGCATCACCAGGTAAGAAAAAGGTTTGTCTCCCACGATGCACAGGGTAATGCCAAACTTCACCAACAACTAACACACCAAAATCTGGCCAATGGAAAATCATGTACACAAATGCTCACAGCCTGGGAAATAAGATCCCAGACCTGCAGGCAATAATGTCAGAGGCTAAACTGGACATAGTAGCAATTAGTGAGACGTGGTTTACCAGTAACCACACTTGGGAGACTTCAGTACCTGGCTATGTATTGTTCAGAAGAGACCGAGGTGCAAAAGGGGGAGGAGGCCCTGTATGTTAATGAAAATATCAAAGCTACAGAAATTCAGAATACACATAATGAGCCAGAAGAACTGTGGGTCACCCTGGAAACAGGAAATGGGACAGCCATAAGAACTGGGGTTGTCTACAGGCCCCCAGACCAGAGGGAGGACATAGACACATTACTGTTAGAAGATATACAAAACATGACAGCTAAAGGGGAGGTTCTGATAATGGGAGACTTCAACATGCCAGATACAGATTGGTCAATACCAGCAGGAACATCGGCCAGAACTAGACACATAGTGGATTCCCTGCAGGGGGAGGGCCTCAAACAACTGGTACAGCAACCCACAAGAGACAGGGCTATCCTAGATCTAGTACTGACTAACAAAGAAGGATCACAGATCTCCAGGTAGAAGGTCACCTGGGGCCAGTGACCATCACATGGTATGGTTCAATTTACTACATCTAAATCATCCCATTCCAAGGCAAAATATGGGACTTCAGAGGAGCTGACTTTGATAAGATGGCCAACAGAGTTAAGCTAGCCCTGGCAAAAGAAACACAGGTGAGGAGGTACAGGCAAAGTGGCAAGCATTAAGGATACAATACTTGAAGCAACATCCCATTGTGTTAGACAGAAAAGGAAGTGTAAAGAAGAAGGAAACCACTTTGGTTCTCAAATACAGTAGCAGAAAAGGTCAGAGCCAAAAGGCTGGCCTTCAGAAAATATAAGGGAACACAGCGGATGAAGATAGGGAGGCATACAAACTGCCCTAAGGGAAGCAGGTAAGGCAGTAAGGCAGGCAAAGTCCCAAACTGAGGAAACACTAGCACGGACAGTAAAGAAGGTGACAAGACTTTCTATAGATACATTAGTGAAAGGAGAAAGTCCAGGGGGGTATTGCTAAGCTTAATGGAGAAAAAGGGAGCATGTGAGGAGGAGGACCCTGTAAAGGCATCTATCCTAAATAGATACTTTTGCTCAGTATTTACTGAAGAGAAGGTAGGGCAGGGCCCACAGCCCAGCATCATGGACACAGGGGGAGGGAGGTGAGCACTACTCCCTTCACAAAAGAAAGGGTCCTACAAGAGCTTGCTAAGCTCAGGGTGGATAAGGCAATGGGACCTGATGGCATACATCCCAGGGTACTTAAGGAGCTAAAGGAGGAACCAGCAGAGCCTTTAGCAGAATTGTTTAGTGAGTCTCTGAGCACAGGAGAGGTCCCAGAAGACTGGAGAAGGGCTCATGTGATCCCACCCACAAGAGTGGTAGCAGGGAGGAGGCGGGAACTACAGACCGGTCAGTCTTACCTCAGTAGTGGGCAAGATTATGGAGGCACTCCTTAAGGAAAGGATAGTGCAACACCTGGAATCCATAGGGGCACAGGATCCAAGACAGCATGGGTTTACAAAGGAAGGTCCTGTCAAACTAATCTCATAGATTTCTTTGACTGGGCAACCAGAGTGGTGGACCAAGGGAGACAGTTGATGTCGCCTACCTTGACTTCAGCAAAGCTTTGACACTGTTCCACATAGAAGATTGATAAATAAGCTAGGTAGGCTCGGGTGGGTCAGAAGTTGGTCAACTGGTGGCAAACTGGTTGACTGGCAGAAAACAGAGAGTGGTGGTAAATGGTATACAGTCAGAAGAGATGCAAGTCACAAGTGGGTACCTCAGGGATCAGTCCTGGGGCCAGTCCTATTCAACATCTTCATTAGTGACCTCGCAGATGGACTAGAGGGAAGGCTTGTCTGTTTGCAGATGACACCAAGATCTGCAACAGAGTAGATGATCCAGATGGGGTGGGCAGAATGAGAAGAGATCTGGATAAACTAGCAGAATGGTCAGAAGAGTGGCAACTGGGATTTAATGCAAAGAAGTGCAAAATCATGCACATAGGGAAGAGAAACCCTGAAGCCACTTATAGGCTGGGAGGAGTTGCTAGCAGTCACAAAGGAAGAAAGAGACTTGGGCATCATCATCACTGATGACCTAAAATCATCCAAGCAGACTCTAAAGCAGTAGGTAAGGCTAGGGGGTGTTAGGGATGTATTAGTAGGGGTATCACAAGTCGTAAGAGGGAGGTAATAATCCTCTGTACAAGACATTGGTTAGGCCCCATCTGGAGTACTGCGTGCAGTATTGGAGGCCACACCTTCACAAGGACATTAACCAAATTGAGGCAGTCCAGAGAAGGGCAACAAAATGGTGCAGGGACTGCATCAGAAGACATATGAGGACAGATTAACGGAGCTCAATATGTATACCCTTGAGCAAAGGAGGAGAGAGGTGATATGATCGACATTTAAACACCTTTAGGGCATAAACAAGGTGAAAGAGTCTAACATGTTTAAATATAAGAAAAATAGCAGGACAAGAGGACACAGCATGAGATTAGAGGGAGGCGATTAAGGGGAATGTGAGGAAATTCTTTTTCACAGAAAGGGTGGTAGATGGCTGGAATGGCTTACCACAAGAAGTGGTGGCTATGAATACAGTGCAGGGCTTCAAACAGGCATGGGATAGGCATAAGGGAGCAATACAAATGACTATGAATAGATAGGTCACTGACAGAGCAAAGGCCGATGGCACATTTATAAGGTAGAAAAAGAAATGGGCAGACTGGATGGGCCTTGCGGTCCTTATCTGCCGTCAACTTCTATGTTTCTATGTTTCTATGTAACTAGAGGCTAGGAGCCACCTGGGATCCAGCAGCCACTGTACGCTATGATTCCAAGTCAAGACAAAAACAGAAACTAAGCACTTAAAAACAAAAGTCATGGATGTTAGACGAGCAGATTTCACAAAAATGAAGGAACGCCTAAAAAAGAGCCTTGCAAATATTGAATGGAGGAGGGATGTTGAAGTCTACTGGGCTTATTTCAAAATGGCTATACTACAAACCACAAACCATTGCATAAAAAGGGTGAGCAAAGCAAGAAAGAAAAGGAAACCACTTTGGTTTTCTAAGGAAGTAGCCACCAAGGTCAGGGAAAAATGGCCTGCTGTCAGGAAACACAAAAAAATGGATCCAACAAAGACAGGGATGACTACAAAGAAAAACAAAGGGAAGCAAACAAAGAAATCAGGATAGCAAAAGCAACAATAGAGGAGAAGATAGCCTAGGAGGTCAAAAAGGGGAGACAAAACCTTCTACAGATATATCAGTGAGAAAAGAAAGACAACGGAGGTATTGTCAGACTCACTAAGGAGGATGGGGAGGACACCGAGGACAATAAAGACAATGCAGAAATCCTCAACAGATACTTCTGCTCTGTATTCAGCAAGGAGGAGAAATGTTGCAGACCCTCCATTATAGACAGCAACACAAGTGGTCACAGAGTATATTCAGGACCCTTTACAAAGGAAGAAGTCCTAAAGGAACTAGAGAAACTCAATATAAACAAGGCCCTGGGACCGGATTAAATACACCCTAGGTTACTGAGAAAGCTAAGAGAGGAACTAGCAGCTCCCCTGGTTGATCTTTTTAACTTATCACTTGAACTGGATGAGGTCCCACAGGATTGGAAGAAGGCCACAGTTATTTCACTACACAAAAGTGGGAGCAGGGAGAGTGCAAGCAACTACAGACCGGTAAGCCTCACCTCAATTGTAGGCAAAACAATGGAACCCCTTCTAAAGGAGAGAATTATATCCTTTCTCGTGGACAACAAATTAGACACAAGACAGCATGGCTTTACCATGGGAAGGTCATGCCAAACCAGTCTAATTGACTTCTTCAACTGGATGACAAAAATAGTGGACCAGGGTAGTGCTGTAGATGTAGTATACCTGGACTTCAGCAAGGCCTTTGAATGTCCCACGCAGAAGGCTACTAAACAAGTTAGACAGCATGGGAGTAGGGCAAGTGGTGAACTGGGTATGGAGCTGGCATACTGGAAGGACCCAGAGGGTACTAGTTAATGGTTCACTTTCAGAAGAAAGAGAAGAAACTAGTAGATTACCACAGGACTTGGTGATTGGTTTGATCCTCTTCAATATTTTTATTAGTGACATATCTGAAGGACTGGAGGGTAAAGTGAGTTTGTTCACAGATGACACAAAAATAAGCAATAGGATAACACTCCAGGTGGAGTGGAAAAGATGAAGGCTGGCCTAAGTAATCTGGAAATACGGTCAAAAGCATGGCAACTAAATTTGAATGCAAGATCATTCACCTTTGAAGGGCTAACCCAGGACAGGACTACTACCTAGGAGGAGTAAAACTGGAATCCTCTAAACAGGAAAGAGATCTGGGAATAATTATAATAGATGACCTGAAAATGTCCAAGCAATGTGATAAAGTGGCACTATTTGCAAATGGTATGCTGGGCTGCATAGGGAGTGGGATTACCAGCAGAAAAAGAGAGGTCATCCTGCCACTCTATAGATCTCTGGTGAGGCCACACCTGGAGTACAGCATCGCGTTCTCGAGACCGCACCTAAGAAATGATATTAACAGACTGGAAACAGTGCAAAGGAGAGCTACAAAAATGATACGTGGACTGCACAACAAAACATATGATAAGCGTCTGTGTGACCTGAACATGTACTCCCTGGAGCAGCGGAGGGAGAGGGGAGACATGATTGAGACCTTCAAGTTTCTAAAATGAATCAACAAGGTGCAGGTTCAGGACCCATTTCAGGCCAAAAATCACACAAGAACCAGGGGACACAACATGAAGCTGGAAGGGGGCAAATTCAGAGGCAACATACATAAGTTCTTCTTTACTGAGAGGGTGGTAGATGCATGGAACAGCCTTCCACAGGGAGTAGTGGAGGTCAAAATTGTGGGAACATTCAAAAACACTTGGGATAGGTACAAGGGCACCATAACACAGAATAGCAGTTAAGGGAGGGTAGGTTTGTGGGCAGACTAGATGGGGTGAATGGTCCCCTTCTGCTGTCACTTTCTATGTTTCTATGTATCCCGTATGGTGACAAGTTGTGCTGCTTTGTAATAATTATGAAAATTCAGGAGTCCCAATCCTCATGTCTTTACTGACTGTTAGAATAGACCATTTGAAGACTAGTGGATTGGTTCTGCCAGAAGTATGGATGCAATGTATGCATTACCTTCTACTGTTACTGTCCCGAAGATTTATTGTCGGCAGCTGCTGTTATTGTCCTGTTTTGCCATTTTGCCGTTCATGCCATTATCAGAAATCAAAGTTCATGTGTTGCACCATTTGTTGTTCTTGCAACCAGCAGTGATGTATTTGGGGGATAGCAGTCAGATGTGTTAACAGAGTTCTCTTTATGCTGGGATTTGTGTACCTTCCTGTGTTGACTGAGCACAGAAAGTTGTAGATAGCTCAGATTGTAAAACCAGTATTTGTGCATAGGTTGTGAAAACAAAAGTTTGTATGTCGTTTTTGAATGTGAATGACTTTTTTTTACTCTGACAGGCTGGCATGTTACTGAGTGTCGCGGAGGTGATTGTAGTAGTGTTGGTAGTGACAGAGACACTGGCCGCAGTGTATTCAGCAGGAAAAGAAATAGATTTATTTATTTTGTGAAAAGTAAAACTGCTGATTCTAACACATGCAGCTATGTGTTTAAAACTTGCTGATGCTGATTTCACAGACTGTAGGTATCTGTTTCATTCCTCATTATACTGAGAGTCTGCATAACCATGGTGAAGCAGCAATCAGGAACCTTGCACAATGCAAATGAGTGCCGACTCCTGCTTTGAATAAAAGAAGTCAAAGTTTTGATGTGATATTCAATGTCACTCTTTAAAATGTCAGACAGACATGCCAGAGTTCACACATCAGACTATGACTTAGCGCCCCATTTCTTGACACCTATCCTCCACTAAACACAAGGCTTTCCTGATCTTATACAGTTTTGTATAATAAAAGATCACAAGTCATCCAGATTACTTTAACTTTTTTATCACTATAAACAAGTATTTTGATGCACTGAACATCATTACTGCATGCTGTCATTACTTCAGTGACAGGCCATTACGATCTCCATATCAGAGCCACATAATGCTGCTCAACGACAGTGCAGTAGACAATACATTCCCTGTAACTATTTCCACGCTCTCTAATTGGTCCACTACAGTACATTGGCAAGGTTACATTTACTTTAATTTTAAATCAGGCAGCCCCCACAAAATAGTCACAATTTAATACACAGTGTAACCCCTATCACTCCTGACTGCAGTAAGAGTACTTCACGGCTCCCCCCCCCTACAGTATCACATTTAGCCATACTTCACCTCTGCACACCCTCCCCGCTTTGAAACTGGATCGGCCACTGAGTCGAGCCAGAAAAACAACAACTACATTGGTGAGAAAAATACTGTTTCATTCATAACACTGCACTTTGTTGAAATAACAACCAAACTGTTCCCAACCTATCAGAACAAAAATAAAGACACAATCCACTAGCTCTTTAATACTAGGTCTCTTGTTATTCCAAATGAATGTCTGCATTTCCTTATTTTAGCTTCTTCAGGCAACCTCCGGGATTTTACTAGGTAAATGTTCCGAACAAAAACAAGAATCTGGACAACATATTCATCTGTACAGTTTCAATCCAACCTATAAATGACAGAGGCAGTAAATTCCAATGCACACAATCCTGTTTAATAGTGTCAGATGTTTCCCATACTTTAGTCCATTTAGTTGCGATCATAACTCCTAGGAATCTAAAAATGTTTGTCAACACACTTGTAAGCTATCATAAGTACCATGTTGGCTGTAAGATTTCCACTCAGTAAAATTGTTTTCTTTTTTCAAAATGTTATCTTTAAAGCCAGAAGCCATCCCATATTACAGAATATCATCTTGTAAAATTGGAAAGGTCATTTCAGGGTCTTCTAGGACGGATGCCAGCCTTCATTTCACAATCTTATATTCTGACTCCTAACCAGTAATACATGTGTCTTACTAGTTTTGTCAGTGGTTGTATAGAAAGAAGTGAGGACAATAGGCATCCATGCTGTGTACCCTGTTCTTTGGAGAATGTCTGCGATGATGTGCCGTTCATGTGCACTGGAGCAGATGAGCTAGTATAGAGAGCCTACAAGCAGAATTCTGCTCCAAAACCCAATTTCTTTAAGGCAGCCACAAGAAACTTCCAATTCAGTCTGTCAAACGCCTTTTCAGTGTTGATAGTTATCATGACGGATGCTGCCAGGTGGAGCTTGGTTTCTGTGATAATATTCAAAAATGTTCAAATTGAGTCCCTCACCTGTCTCCTTGGAATGAATCCAGTTTGATCCAGATGAATCAAGCTGATATGATAACATTAAGCCCAGTTGCCATGACCTATGTAAAGAGTTTTGAATCCAGGATTAGACAGAATATAGGATGATACAAGTCACAGAGTATATTACCTTACCCCAGTTTTGGGAGAACTGTAATGATCTACTCTGACTACATCTCAGGAAGTGTACCACCATTCGTGCAACTTAGCATTGTTTGCCTTAATAGTAGCTAAAGTTTTTTTTTTAAGTATTTAAAACATTTTCCAGGGAAGCCATCTAACCGTGGTGCTTTTCAACCTTTAGTGTTTTAATCATTAATATTAATTCATCTGTGTTCACTGGCAGTTCTAATTTGCTTTTGTCTGGTTCTGTTAACTTAGGGAGAGTAACCCGATTAAGAAATGTATCTGTTTTCTGGAACATCTTTCCTATTTTTCTGAAGAATAGAGAACAAAATACAAATGTTCAAATAACTGAAAAATATGACTTAGATGTGTTCTGATGTGACCCAAGCTGTTCTTGATTTTCAGAATATGTTGATCTGCTGTTCGTTAGTAGTATATGTGCATACTAACTGACAAAATTTGATTGATGGATGATTGATGGTTAATTGCCCCACCCCATTTACTTGATGATGTAATGACCTGTCCCTTTTTGATTGATGGCTGGACGTGATGTAATGCCCTGCCCCTTCCACGTATTCCAGAAATTACGCAATGTCCTGCCCCCCATGTAGGCACTTGATATAACTTAGCACCCCCACACCTTTTCACACCCATGTCCACCAGAAATGACACAGCACCCAGCCCCACCCCCACCCCTTCCATGCTGTGATGCAGCTATGGGTGGAGCGAAGGTTGGCTTGTCTGGGCTAGCCCCGGACATGTTAGAAAGGTAATGTTGATAAAAGCATTAAGCGCTGTTCCTCCATAGTTGGGTTATGTTTTGCTCCTGTGTGTGTGGATTGCCTGAGGAAAACAGTGAAATGGATGAACCTAGCCTACCAACATCTGCTAGTGCCACACTGGCGGATTCTGTTATGACTGAATTGATTGAATCATTCATGAGACATGGTTTGCATGATAACAATGAGTGTGTTAATATGGATGAACAGTGGGAAGTGCCAGATGTATCAGATGCTGAGAAATACCCTGATGAAAAGGCTGATGTGGTCATGACAGCAATTGAAGTGCCACCTGAAAAGATTATCATGTTGGACCTGCTAAAGGGTATTGTAATACAGCTAGTGCAAGACTTGATGGCTCAGAACTTGAAGATAAACTGTGAGGGATGTACCACAGACTATCCCTCACAGATAAGACACAGCTGCTTATATGAACCAGAGGAGGGGTACTGGGAGCATGCCTTTCCTGAAGTCAGTGAGAGGTTGCACCACAATGGATCAAGCTAGTAGTTGAATTGACAGCATGGAAACTCGGGTACACAGCATCCTTTGTCAGAATTTAAAGAGATGCCATGCATTGCTAAGGGTCCTGACACACTTTATGAACAATTGAGTGTGACACTACAGTGTGCTGTTGAAGAAGCGGTTTCATCAGGAAGTTGTAAAAATTATTTTAAAAGCCCACTGCAAAAAAGAAGCCCTGTGCCATATTATATGTACTTGTATGATATTGGTAGTTCTGACGAGAAGCATAGCGCTGCATGGTGAGAGCTGTTATGATGGGTAACCTATGGGGAAATCACCAAAGAATGTTTGAAAAGCAGAAAATAGAAAATCTTCTACAGACTTTGATCACCATGCAAATTATAAACCTTGCTGATCAATCTCCAGGTAACCCGATAAACTGTGAAAAACTCCAATTTATAGAGATTTTAATGAGTGACATTAAAAAAGATGTACGCTGGTGTGAAATAATGAACATGACCAGGTACCTAAACAATGATGTGCTAGAAACTGTTCAAAATGTGCTACCACTAATATTTAAAAAATTGGATGTGGTTTCTCATGGCTGAGTATTGGTAGCTGTGGCCTACATTGTTGATATTTGTTGTTACAGTTTAAAATGTCAGAGACAGGAAGATGTTAGCAATGTGATTGAATTTAAATCCCATTTTCTTGTTACACAGCAAAACAAGGCATGTATTTTCTTATTGTAATATTTATAGTGCAGTACAGCATCAATATACCACAATGGCTAACACATGCTCTGCATTGTCATACAATTAGATGTATATGTTGTGTGATCTGTCATAATAAAATTTTGACATTTGAAAAAAACACCTGTGTTCCTACCATATTACTAAACAGCAGTCATGGTTAAGAAATCATAAAAAAAAATTATTATGAACCCCATACACCTGGTGGCTTAGGAGGTGTTCAGAAACTTCATGGTGCTATTGCAAAACAGGGGGAAACAATTACTCACACTCAGGTATCCCAGTGGCTGTCTTTACAAGATGCTTACACTATGCACAAGCCAGCAAAGAAACAATTTCTTACAAACAGAGTGGTTGTTAACAACATTGATGCACAATGGCAGGCTGATTTGGTTGACATGGCTGGTCTTTCCAAAGGCAATGATGGCTTCCAGTTTATTCTAACAGTTATTGATGTCCTGTCAAAATACGCAGGGACCAAACTGCTAAAAATAAAATCTGGAAGAGACGTGACAGAGGCTTTCAAAATGATACTCAGAGAGGGCTGCAAGCCTGAAAAATTACAAACACATGAAGGATGAAGGGACTGAATTTCTTAATGCCAATTTTCAATTGTTTTTAAAAGAACAAAATACACATAATTTTACAACATCAAATGATGCTAAGGCTTGTATTGTGGAAAGATTCAACCATACATTGAAAACAAAAATGTGGAGATATTTTATAGCATTTTACAGCATTTAACACATATAAGTACATAGATGTATTACAAGTTTTAACAATGGCCTACAATCAGACCTATCACTGGTCCATCAAAATGAGGCCCAACGATGTGATGGCTGTCAATTCTTTAGATGTCTGGAAAATTCTATATGGTGGTCTTACACACAAAGTGAAAAGGTCTTTTAAATTTCATGTGGGTGATCATGTGTAGGTTTCTACAGTTAAGAAATCATTTGAAAAAGGTTATGAGCAAAACTCTACAAGTGAGATATTTATTATTTCTGAATGTATACCTAAGCCTATACCAGTTTACAAATTAAAAATTTTGATAGAGAAGAAATTAGAGGTACTTTTTATGAGCAATAAATTGTAAATGTTGAAGACACTGCAAACAGGGTATACAGGGTTGAAAAAATAGTGTCACAAAAAAGACAAGGGAAGAAAAAACTGGTTTTAGTGAAATTGTTAGGCTGGCCATCAAAATTTAACAGCTGGGTAGTATCCAAACAGTTGACAAATTTAAAATTATAACTGTGTCCCCGTGTTTTGCAGGACATCAGTTGAGAGAAGACATTATTGGCAAAACAATGTCTGAGAATAAGTTTTATGTTACATTGCCCAGCAATGCATCTTTTGAAATGTTTCCCAAAAATACTATTTCAGAATATACTGTGAAACTGGCAAAACCTATTAATTAAGTAGGGGTGTAGGATGTTGGTTTGTCAGAAATACAGTTCCCAAGGACTTGGGACAATATTACACAGCAAGATGGGAGAGTTCAAGCAAGTGAAACTTCTAAGCCATTATTACCATTATCAATTCCCGGAGGTTATTATCATGATGTTGATGATGTCACGGTGGTCATCAATGAGGCACTGGAAAAGGCACAGCTAGACATGTTTTTAGAATATGAAAACAAAATTCCACAACATCAGTAGTGGAGCATTTATTGCTCGCCATAATCTGGCTCGTATTTTGGGTGTACCACATGGTATACCACAACTACAAGCAAGCACAGGACCATATTATGCTGACATTAATGGGGGATTTACACACTGTATGTGTATACAGACATTGTTGAACACCAAAGAGTTGGTGATAGTCGCGTGCCCCTACTCCGTTGTGTGGAAATATCTGGCAAGAATAATGCAATCATAACCATCCGCTATGATAAGCCAGATTATATACCAGTCAGCAAACAACAGTTTGACACCACAACTATTGTGATAAAGAATGATCAGGACAAAAATGTGTTATTCTTGTTTGGCAACGTGATTGTGAAGCTTCATTTTCATCCTGTTAAAGGAACCTTTTGAATGACAACCATGTCACAGAAGTTGTACAGTGACCCAAATCTTTATGTAGCCTATTATAAAGCACAAGCCGGTCATGGCTTATCTGGTTTTCATGGTACCCTGGTTCTGTGTGGTGCCAGTATAGGTGGTATATTTATAACTTTATTTAGAAAAGCTGTATCACTGTCACAAAAATGCTTACAGACAGTAAAACCACAGCTTAAAACAGCTGCTAAAAATATTATAAAAGATGTTGTGGAAAATGTTATGAGTTTCTTCATGACTCCAGACCTGGGACAGCAACAGGATGGTGCTGGAATGGTTATTTATAAGAGGCCCAATAAGAAGAGGAGAAGAATGGTCCTACTGGGGGTCCATGAAAGTGTTATTTAAAGGTGACATGTTCAAAAGAAAGAACAGTTGTGAAACATAGGTGCAAGGAGAGAAAACCTTGTCAAGCTAACAGTCAAAGAGACTTATTTTAAGCTATGGCTCTGGTACACTGCATGTCTCAAGAATGTGGAAAGTCAGAATTAGACCGTTTCATGTTACCACCAACCCAAACCAGCATAGAGAAAAACCTGTATGTTGAAATTCCACCCTTGTCAGCTATAAGTGATAATGCGCCCCTGGAATTTTATGTGGCAGGTAATGGTGAAGATTACATTGACCTAAACAACACCTTGTTATATCTTTTGTGCAAGATCACTAAGGCTGATGGTAGCAACATTGATGATGGAGCTAAAGTAAGTTTAATTAACTACCCCCGGCAACCATCTTTAGCCAGGTGGATACAATGGTGAGTGACCAGCTGATAAGCCAGAGTACTAACTGCTACCCCTACAGAGCAATCATTGAGTCACTGCTTAATTACAGTGATGACACCCTGTCTACACAATTTTCATCTGGATTATTTTATAAAGACACATCTGGGCAGCATGAGAACACTGCTCTTAATGGCCCCAATGAGGGTTTTAAAAAGTGTGCAACTTTTACAGCAGAGAGTCACAGGGTAGAACTGATGGACCAATTCATGTAGACCTCTTTTTCCAGGAAAAGCTGGCACTGAATGGCGTTGATGTACAAATTAAACTTGTTTGTAACAAGAACCAATTTTGTTTAATTAGTGGTGATGCAGATGAAGATTATGAACTACAAATTAAATCTGCATCTATTTATGTAAAAAGGGTAAAAGTTTCACCAGCTGTATGTATTGGTCATGCCCAGGCTTTACAGGCTGCTAATGCAAAGTACCCTATTGACCGTGTTAGCATGAAAGTGTTTAGTATATTTGGGGGCAGTCGTGTGTGTAACCAAGATAATCTGTTTCTGTGGCAGATACCAAAATTGTTGGTGATAGGTTTTGTTGATAATGATGCTTTCAGTGATGTATACAATAAAAACCCTTTCAATTTTGAACATTTTAACATTAACTTTATAGCTCTGTATGTAGATGGTGAGCAAGTTCCTGCTAAACCACTGCAACCTAACTTCACAAATGGTATTGTCGTCAGAGAATATATCAATCTGGCTCATGTCAGTGACAAACATATGAAAGACAATCCACTGCTGATAGATCGTGTAGGTTTTTGCCAGGGGTACGCATTATTTGCTTTTGACCTAAGCCCTGACCAAGCCTGTGGTGACCATTATTCTTTAATCCCCTCTGGCAATTTGAGAGCTGAAATACATTTTGGTGACCCTCTACTGTTGTGTTTGACTTTAATTAAATATGAACACTTAACAACTGGACAGCTTTCTTCAGGCAGATGTTTTTACCAGACACAGTTTTTTTTTTCCAAGTCATCAACTACCTTCAGAGACACTAACATATGCGCCAGCCTCTTTAGTGGTGAGTACACAGCCCCAGCCTATACCTGGTGAACATTGGTTAGCTATGTATCTTCCTGACCATACTACAGGGGAGTTTTTTGACTCTTATGGCTTTCCTCCAGATGCTACATTTTTTCCACCAACAAGAATGACGTCTTTCTGGAAGAATGTTACAGAAACAAAGTTTAACTCAAAACAGGTTCAAGATATAATGTCTATGACCTGTGGCCATCTTTGTATATGTTTCCTTCATCATAGATGCAAAGGTACAACCCTTAATGATGTAGTTAGGATGCATTCTGACAATTTAATGTCAAATGATAGAAAAGTTTGTGCATTTGTCAGTCAGTGGAGAACTGTTAAAAGATTAAAGATTTCTTTTTCTTTTAGCCCACAGTCAGTAATTTCATGTTATGATTATAACCAGCGCTATTACTGCTGGTAGATGTAGAAATAAGGCATGCTCTATGTTATAGCTAACAAATGCAGTTGACTTTTATAATGTATTACTATTAAATGAACTTATTGTAAGGAGACAATAAACGCAGCCATTTGTACATTGCGTCAGACTATCTATTTTTAAAATGTGACCTTGGCTTCCATTCTTCACTTGGGAGCTTAAGCAACAGGTTGGTAGAAAAGAGGTCAGGAGTTATATTTTGTTTTAACTGAAATATTTGAATAGTTTGTAAGTAAAATTAGTTCTATGTGTTAAAAATTATTACCTTGAATTTGAACTGTTACTTGGGCTGTGTTATTGTAGGTTTGGGGATAGTTGTTTGGCAGGGAAAATTAGAAGGACATTTAAATGTGTTGTTTGCCTGGTGTTTGGTAAGAGCCCTCCCACGCACCCTGTTTTGTAGGCTTTCTTAAATACTGAAAAGCCACTGGGGGTTGGGATTGAAGGGCTGAGTATTTCTGTTTGGGACTGAAATTTGAAGTAACAGGAGCTGGTGGGCCTGTGACATCATACGGTACCTGGTGTCTGCTTACACACACTGTTAGTGGGATCGAACACATACTGGACTGTATGTGTTTGTGAGACTTGGGAACTTTGTTGGTGGGGTTGAAATTGGGTTTGTAAATAACTACAGTCAGTATAGAGAGAAACTGTACTCCAGGGGAAAGGGACTGAGAAAAGGGGGTGTGCTATTATAAACAGAGGGGGATAATCAGGGTGGCTAATTCCACCATGGCAGGCATCTTCAGAAGGGTTGTAGGCTGCACAGGCTGTGGGATGGCAATAATTCTAAATTGGGCCTGGAGAGAGGGAGGCTGCCCACTCTGTAGACAGCTATCTGGTATCAGGAGTGAGGTATATTGGTTAAGGAGTAAGCTGTGGGAGCT
The DNA here is from genome assembly GCA_016271365.2 of Neoceratodus forsteri. Classification (NCBI taxonomy): domain Eukaryota; kingdom Metazoa; phylum Chordata; order Ceratodontiformes; family Ceratodontidae; genus Neoceratodus; species Neoceratodus forsteri. The sequence goes on along the minus strand of JADMNL010000027.1, from coordinate 259,462,837 downwards.
GGGGGTGTCCAAGGATAAGGGGTGTGGATATGGGCAGCAGAAGGGTGGGGCTGAGAGGAGGCTGGGGCAACACTCTGAAATTACAGGACATTATGTTGCAGCAAGCAGAAGGGGGGATATTAGGGACAGAGGACCCTTAGATAGGGAAGTTGATGCTAAGGGGAAAGCATACAGGGTGAACATTCTGAATTCAAAGAGACTGGAGGGGGAAGAGTCAGGAGGGGCTGTTGTGCGCAAGCCTAAAACAGCAGACTGTGGGAAGGGAGCTCCTAAGGTGAACAGTGCAAGAGAGGAAGAAGAGGGTCAGTTTAGAGATGCAGTCAGGGGAAACTTGGGTTACTTGATGGAGGCTGACATAGAGTGTCACAATAAATTTGAGATACTAAGCATCCTAGAGGGGGAGGAAGGGGTTGGTGGAAATGAGGAAACTTATACAGAGGCCGTGGGAAGGGAGTCAGATACCCATAGGGCATCACGGACCAGCTATGGAAAGGATAGACATAGTCCCAGAGGAGAAGGGAAACATATATGTTAAGCAAATGGGGAGATGCAACATATTCCAGACATGAGGAGGAGAGCATGATTGGAGAGAAACTGGGAGACAAGGAGGTGGAGAGGAGCCCCTTCAGCAGGGAGGTCAGTACCAAGGATGGGGCCCTAGCTAAAGGGATCCACAGAGAGCCTCTGGAGACAGGAGTACTATTACAAGGGGATGGTGGTGCGGGGAAGAGCCATCAGGACCGGGATAAATGGTTCAGATAAGAGAGGGTTAAAGGGGACACCTATTCAGAGGGGTTTGAGTTATGGGCAAAATACAAGGGAGGCAGAAAGGGAGGGTGACAAGGGGTCTCTAATAAGGCAGGAAGACTCCCATGAAATTGCGATCATGGATAAAGGGGAGGGGGCTGAGAGGGCATAGTGGAGGTAACCATAAGGATGATGGCGGTGTTAAGGTTCTGTTACTGGGAGACTCGATGATTGGGGTATCCATTGGGAGGGACAGGGGTGGATGCCATAGCCAGGTGAAGGTAGTGAGTATCTCTGGGCTGACAGTGCACAGAGCAAAGTTCATGGTGTATGAAATGGTTAGGGATTGTGGAGGAAACCGATTTCTGCATTTGGGAACTAATGATCTAGAGGAAATAGCATTTTGGAAATCCAAGCAAGGTCCAAGAACTTGCCAGAGTCTGTCGGGATAATGGATGCAACATTTTTCGAGATATTGCCAGTACCAAAGGCCTCAGTGGAGAAAAAATGAAGATCAAGAGGTTAATGACTGGCTCAGGAAGTGGGGTGAAGAGAATGGGTTGTGTTAGGGAACTGGAATGGAGTTTGGGAGGATATGGACTATATGCCAAGGACAGGTTTCATCTTGCCCCATTGGGGAAGGAAGTCCTTAAACAGGGGATGGCTGACTACATACAAGAAAGGTGGGGTTTAAACTTGTAAGGGGGGGAAGGGATAAGGGAGGGGCTGACCAGAAGCCCTCCCCTCCAGATGAGGGGAGTAGCCTTCAAGCCCAAGGGGGGGGGAAACAGACTGGAGGTGGAGGTTTCAGGAGGAGCAGGGGGAGGATGGAAGTATCAGGAATCTGGGTGGGGTTCGACAAAGAGGATCAGGGATAAGGGGGGGGTTAGTGTTAGTAAATGCCAGGAGCTTGGGAAACAAGTTGCCAGAGTTCCAGGCCATGCTGTTCGAGGGGTGGATGTGGCGGCAGTCACGGAAACATGGGCCAACAAAAACCATGACTGGGACCTAAATGTATGGGGTACACTATGCTTAGGAAGGATAGAAAGGAGGGCAGAGGGGGTGGAGTGGTTATGTTCATTAGAGATGACATAGAAATTGCTATGGTAGAAGAGGCAGAGGGAAACGTGGAGGCCTTATGGGTCACCTCACGATCCCCAGCAGGAGATAAGGTCAAGCTGGGAGTAGCATATAGGCCCCCCGGGATGAGTGATGTTCTAGAGGATGGTTTGCTGGACAACAGCATTGCCCAGTGTGGTCCAAAAGGGGAAGGAGTGGTGTTGATGGGGGACCTTAATATGCCAGGTACAAACTGGGGAACCATGTCCTCTAGGTGGCCAAGGAGCAGAGGCTGCTGGATGGCTTCCAGGATGTGTTCTTAACACAGCATGTGATGGAGCCCACAAGGGAGGGCATGTCCTGGATGTGGTTCTGGCAGATGGGGATCTGGTAAGGGACATGGTTGTACAGGACCCCTGACTGGGAGTGACCACAATACTGTCTGGTTTCAAATAAGCATTGGGGAGTGGGGTGAGATCTAGGACACTGGCAGTGGACTTCAGGGGGCAGACTTTATGGGCATGGGAAATATTCTCAAGGATCACTTGAAGGGGATTACCTCAACGACAAGTGTGGAAAGGAGATGGGAGGTCATAAAATGGGGACTTCATGAGGCAGTCAGGATCTGCGCTAAGTTGAAACGTAAGGGAGCAAGGTCACATAAACCATGCTGGTGGTCCAGTGAGGTACAGGTAGCAGTCAGAGAAAAGAAGGCAGCTTACAAAAAATATAAAACAACAAGAGGGGATAGGGATAAGGAAATGTACCAGCTTGCATCTAGAAAAGTCACCTGTATGGTGAGGGGAGCAAAGTCCAGTAAAGAGCAGTGGCTGGCACAGGGGATACATGGAGGGGAAAAGGGGTTCTTCTGGTACATTGGGGAGTGGAGAAAAACTAAGGGCCATCTCAGCAGATTGAGATCAGAAGGAGGGTGGGTGGAAGAGGCGAGGGACCAGGCAGAGATATTTAACGAGTACTTTGCCTCTGTGTTCACTAGGGAGGGAGATGGGATATCTACAAAGCAAGGCACAAAGGGGATAGAAGCGGCAGGGAGTGGGATCAGGGGAGCAACAGAAATGGAGCAAAAGGGAGGGATAGGTACTCCAGGGGTGTCACATCTGGATAAGGATAAAAAGACCAGTAAGGTGGAGGGGTCAGATGATGCCATCCCCACCAAAAGGGTGTGGTTAGCCCTCAAGGCCCTAAAGAAAGACAAATCTCCTTGGCCGGATGGCATTCATCCGAGAGTACTATGGGAATTGGCGGATACTGGCTGCACTCCTGGCGGAGCTTTTCAGCAGGTCACTTGAGACAGGGAGGGTACCTAGGGATTGGCGAGAGGCACATGGGTACATAATCCATAAAGGGTCAAAGGAAGTACCAGGTAACTATAGACCCATCAGTTTGACCTCGGTGGGGGAAAATTAATGGAGAGTATACTAAAGGAACGATTGAGGGTTTACTTGGAGGAGGTGGAGGTCTGGATAGTTGGCAACATGGGTTTGTGCCAGGTAGATCATGTCAAACCAACCTTGTGGAGTTCTATGAATGGGTAACATCAGAACTGGACAGGGGTAAGCCTGTGGATGTATTATTCTTGGACTTCAGCAAGGCATTTGACTCTGTCCCCCACAATGGTCTGGTGGAGAAACTGATGGGGTTAGGAGTAGGCCCTTTGATGGTCAGATGGATTGAAAACTGGATAGCTGGACACACCAGAGAGTAGTGGTCTGTGGGGAGCCTCGAACCCTAGAGAGGTTGGTAGTGGGTACCACAGGGCTCAGTCCTGGGTCCAATCCTGTTTAATGCACACATATCGGACATCAGGATGGTATAGGGTGAAATGAGTCTCTTCGTGGATGACTCCAAGATGGGAGCAGTAGTTGAGGGAGAAGAGGGAGGTTGGCCTGCAAGGGGACCTGGACACCCTGGAAAGCTGGGCTCACACATGGAAATTAAATTTCAATATCACCAAGTGCAAGGTGTTGCATCTTGGTCGGGAAACCCTAAACACAGGTACACCTGGGAGGAGGCGCTGGAGGCCTCAATAGGGGAAAAGACCTAGGGGTCATGGTGGATACATGTATGAATAACTCTGAGCAGTGCAGGAGAGCAGCTAGCAAGGCAAACAGGATGTTGGATGCATCATAAGGGGATCACCTCTAGGAGCAAGGAAGTGATTCTGCCGCTGTACAATGGACTGGTTAGACCACACCTTGAGTACTGTGTACAGTACTGGAGACCACACTTGAAGAGGGACATACAGCTCCTGGAGAGGGTACAGAGGAGGGCAACAAAGATGATACGAGGGCTAGGATTTGACTTATGAGGACAGACTTGAGGAGCTCTGCCTGTTTTCATTGGAGAGAGGAGAGACGGGGACATGATTGAGGTCTTCAAGTACCTCAAGGGAATAAATAGGGTAAACATGGAGGGATCTTAGACTAAAGCAGGAAGGCATCACCAGAGGGCATGGTTTGAAGTTGGAAGGTGGAAGGGTGAGGGGGGAAAAGAGGAGGAGGTTTTTCACTGAGAGGGTGGTGGACCCTTGGAATGCACTGCCTGGTGAGCTGGTTCAGAGATCCACAGTGGAGGGTTTTAAGAGAGGGTGGGACAGACACAGAAAGGGGATGTATCAGATGATGGCCTGTCCCGGGGGTGGGGATGGATGATAGGGGTTTCTGGAGCACAAGGGATGGGAGGGTCTCGGCACCCAACTAAGGATCTAGGTTCGAGCAGACTCGATAGACCATAAGGCCTAATCTGCTGGCAAATAGTATGTTAGTATGTTAGTAAAATCAAAGACAACATGCACATCAATTAAAAAAACAAAATGTACATAAGCACACTATTACCAGAAATGTGTGGTGCTCCTAGCCAAGATGTTACACCATCAACCATGACAGTTTTTTAAAAGGGTTTTTTTCTTATGTTGGTCACAGGCGATGGTGTGTGGGTTTCAGGTACTGGTGCTGTAGAAACACCTGTCGGAACCTTTGAGAGGTTGTTCTTAGCACTCAGAATCAAAGACCTGTTTTAGATGTCAGGCACCCCTGATTCTGGAGCAATAATTTCTGCTAAAGCTCTGATAAAATGTTCCCATCCCCTAGGTTTTTTAACATCAGATGTGTGTCTTTGTGAAGTAACAGCCTTGACTAAATCATACATATGAGACCCTTCCACAGGCACACCATTATATATAAATTCACCACAATCATTTTAGTCCATAACACCAGCAGACCTTTTCAGCTTGTTTAACAATATTTCAGTGTGTTTTCTGGCATGCACAGAAACTCCTTGTAATATGTCATTGTAACTATCATTGGTGCCAAGTGGCTGTGCTGTGCTATCTTGTGGTTGCATTAGCTCGTGTGGTGTCAAAGGTAATGACAAGTTTGCTACATCTTTTTCACCTTGGCGTACAACTGCCTTTTCATATTCAGAGAGGTCAGTCCTTTGAAGAACAACCTACATTTCAGCATCCAGTTGTCATTCCACAGCCTTTCTTGGTGGCTCTTTAAGGGGTGGATGACCTCTTAGCAAGTCCAGCTGTTGTTGTGGTACTAAATACATTTTTATGCATAATCCATGTCTATTCATCTGCTTGTTAGAAGACTGATAAAAAAGGGTATAGCAATGCTAAGCAATGTGCCTATAAATCCCCCAGACTGTGTCACAAGTTTTTTTTTATGTTTAACAGACAACTTTCTATTACTTAATTTTTTAATAATGTCGTGTCTCCTCTTCAGCATCTTAATCTGGTAAGCTGCTAGAGGTATAGTCCCTTTAACAGCATTGAGTGCCACCTCAGCAATTGCCGCTATTACATCATCAGAGGCTGAACACCTTTTCTTTGCTGTGGTGGCCCCTTCACCAGCAGCTTAAGCAATGCAAGGATTCTTTTCAGGTGTGCTGACATGTCTCAGTACTAGGAGCATCTGGCTACAATGAACAACTGGCACATCTCTTATTTTCATGGGGCATTTTTTTTTCATGGTGTATGCAACAGGTAAATCAGGGAAAGACAGGCCAGACCTTAAGTGGTAAGATTCAGGTGCTGATGCATTTAAGTTAACCAAAAGATAACCATAGGCCTTATGAGTTGCATCCTCAAAAGTCTCTTCAAAAATGTCATCTTTCCAGGATACATCTGGTGAGTCAGTGTACTAACCTGTAGCTTATCTCTGGGTTTTTAAATAGTGCTATATCATTTGCATTTAAATTTATGGTCTGGCTTGTTTTGCCCTGGACAAACAAATTTTGTGTGATATTCATGATGCTAACATTTCTATGATGGCAGTACTGAATGAAACATGTATGAATTTCACAATTTTCAGTTGCTGTTTCCATTAAGTCATCTATAATTAAAAGATTTACTTTTTGGGGTGGTAATAGTTCGCCATCTTGTAGAGTGCTAGGAATACCCTCTATAAATTTCAACTTGAGGAAATTTGCCACATAAGTTTGTATACAAAGGTTGCCAGCAACTATAGTACCAGATAATATTTTCTGGAAATTTGGTTAAGGCATTGAGACCTGCATCCAGCATGCTTTTAATAAAATAACTTTTTCCAGAGTTTGATGGCCCTGCCAAAATACAGGAAAATGGGTGCTCAAAGCGTATATCCATACCATGGTACGAAGCCATAAGGCAGTGTTTTAAAATCCTCAGTTAAAACCCCTTTGTTGTATACAACCCTGAAAGTTTTTTTTTTTCTGGCTTGTTTTCAATAGTGATGCTTTTTTGTTCTGCACAATTTTTTTCAAACTTATACTGACCGACTGTACACCAACACCTTCATTCGTGCCTCCGTCCATGACAAAATGGTCAACAAGTGACTTGAGGCAGCTGTAATGAACCTTTTCACTATTTGTCACATGAAGTGTAATTACTTTACACTTCATACAAATTTTTGCCTTCGTCAGTTTGTAAATCAGAGTTTAGTACCACCTGATACAAACTCACAATGTGTTCATCAGGTGGTAGTTCACTGGTCAGATCATTGCAAATAGTCACCCAGAGGTGGATCCCAATCACCTGGCCTGCCAACAATAGTGAGCGGAGTTCATTGTGCAGGCCTGACAGTGGTCCCGCAGACTTTCAAGCAAACTGTACAATTTAAGTTCTGCGAGGTTGTGCTAAAGGCAGCTAAAAACCACATTAATGTTGGTAGCATTAAAGATAGTGTCTTTCAGTATTTCCAATGTACTGATGCTGTATCATCATTGATTAAATACAGACCAGATACGTGGTAGTGATCTGTGGAAAATATACTGAAAGAGTTCTTCAGCATCTTTGTCAATGGTAGTGTTCATCAAATTGGGGTTTGGACTAAATTTTCTCACAAAGAATTCAAAATCAGCTTTGAAATCTGTCTTCAGCAGGCTGTATGTTATATTCTCTGACCTAAAACAATGCCTCCTTAGTAAAATATTGATTGATACATGCTGTTCTGACATCAGTAGTACACCAAGTTGGACAACCTTAAAGCTCCTGTTTCTTTCTTTAGGTGTAGTTTAATATACCTGTAAAAGACTGTCCAATTTCTCTGGGTAGTGCCATACTTCAAATCCTTCTGCCACCTTGTACCCCCTCTCTAAAGCCAGATTTAATTCCTCGGAACACTATGTACCCTTCAGAGATTGCTGATCATCTAAATGGGTACAAGGTTGTGACTGTTGTGCTGTCTCAACACATTTGTGATACAGTGTAAACATCAGCTTTCCACTGATCCTGCTGGACAGAATGGGCAAAAAGAGTTCATGGGGTGGATACACTTTAGCTTTAATAAGTCCAAAATAATGTCTGAGATCCCCAAATTTCTCATATATGACCACTGGGTGTCTTATGGGTATGTTCTTGGTCTTGTTCACATAGGGTATAAACTGTAAAATCATAATAAAGGATTTTCTCATCAGGCTGCACACAGTAATATAATTGCAGAGCATTTGTACACCCCCCATAAAGTGATTCACAAGGGTCCATCGGTTCTAGAAAGTGAGTTGCTTTCAAAAAGGCATGCACCTGTGGATTGTCACATACCAGCTGTTTCCATTCATGCTCCCACATAACCCTAATATGCATGTCTTATTCATGTCTGAGATAGTTTAATTTCTTGATGGTTAGATAATATAAATGTCTGTAGGTTGTGTTAAGCCCTGGGTTCAACAGTTCTTCAAAGTAACACACCTGGCAGCCATGATAAAAACAGCCTAAAAACTTATAGGCTGTGGGGACACCATCTATTACAGAATAACCATCTAGAAAATAAGGACCTTCCTGTACTTTCCCACCATTCACTGCATGTTGTATGGAAATGTTTTCTTGTTTACTGATGTACATCAACCACTGTATGGCTGGTGTGCAGTAACGCTTGCACTGATGGTGATAGTTGTGAGTGGATATAATCTCTATTGTGTCTGACTCTAAAAATTTAAACCGAAACAATGCCATACAAACCAATGCTATAGTGATGTACTGAAAGGGGTAAATCTGGCCCCTTTCCTTTGCATCATCTTGAAACATCTGCTCCACACCATCCTGAAACATTTCACAGGCCTGCTTTAGAATCTCCACATCTGACTGACAGCAATGATGTAATTCCTTTCTAAAGTCAAATACACTATCTTTATGCATTTCATACCACTCCAAAAACTGTTTTTATTTTCATCAGCCATCATGTAGTCTACACCATAATCTTTGTGATATGGCATAAGCCCTACATAATTCTGATTTTCCAGTTTGTTAAAAAAGTGCAGAAAGTAGCCCTTTACTCCCTCAAAACCCATAGCACGTGGCATTGCTGTGAGCCTCATTGGTAGAAAATTTAAGCTGTCTATAAATTGGATATTTAACCATTTTACAGTTATGGACATCAGTTTACTCCCCTGAGTCAGGAAATCCACTTCCATTTTTTCTTTTACAAGCTGGTTTAAGATGAAGTGGCCATCATACCCCTTTGAATTGTGAGCTATGAAAGTGTACCCCTGAAACCCTTTTTGGATAAACTTTTTTACAAATTGAGCAACACAGTCAGTGCCTTCAAACTCCCACTTTTGACCTCTTTCAAGGTTGTAGATATAATTTGGAATATGTCTAGAGTTGCCTGGGCTGACATCTTGCATGCATTCAAAATCATAAAATATATAACCTAGCTGAACAAGGTGGTGACTTTAAGGGCTGGATGTAGCATAAGTGAGTTTCAAATGGGTGTACAGCTGCAAGGTAGTTATGGCACTTTGGCTGGAAACAAATATGGCTCCCACCCTGAGGTTTTCTGCATGATGAGCACAATTTAGATAAATGACAATCGGGGTATGCCAGTTTATGCCGATCATAGCAGGCAGCTGAACTACAGTATTTATGACAGTCAGGGCACTGTACCACCTCACTTTGTACTTTACTACAGCCAAATGATCTGCATGCATAGCACATGTTACAGCATGTGTATGAACCTTTGTGTGTGAAAAGAGTATTACAATGCTCACATACATTCCTTACCTCCAAAAACCTTTGACATTTTTAATACCATAATAATGGTTTTCATGTAACAGGATGAATACAGATTTTGCCTGTTTATTAGGAGATGCAACAAACCTCTGCCATGCACCAGCTTTGTTCCTAAAAAATAAAGATGTTCACATCTAGCTCTTCCTCAAATAGATGTATATGGCTGAAATCTACCATTCTTTGTTCTGACAGCCCAACCCTGCTCTGCAAATCTCTAGCTTTTGCTAATATCTGTTGATCAACTAGCTGAGGGTTTAGCAAAGCCACCAAGCTCATGGAGAAGCATATTGCATTATTTTGATTTATTACATTAACTAGATACTTTGCTTTCTGTTTGACAATATGGTTAGATAAAACACCTCTAACATCTCTGGAGGTTTTACCATGCTGCAGTGACAGCAGTTATGGACATATTCCCGACAGCGACAGCCGCATTGCCAAGTGTCGGCAGTGCAGTGTGGGGATGCCTCCTGTTTTGATTTTGGCCAAATCCTGTCACTGTGGTGGTCTTCACCATTGGGGTTTCAATGTGACGATGGTATACCATCTCTGCAAGTTCCCCATGCACATTTCTCACAACAGTAGTGACTAACATTAAAGTCTCATTAGCACACACCTCCACCTTGCTGTTTAATAAATTTGCAATATGCTCTAAAAACTCATCAGCATTTAACTCTTGGGGGTTTCTATGTAAGGAAAACATGGGGTCATTTAAACTATCATAATCCAGGTGTAGCATACAAAATCATTACTACCCAAAGTAGGCCTTATTCTGTCCAATAACTGCTGCACAGCTGTATGGATTGCACAATAGTATTGATCTATGGATGTTATACTGTCTAGACTGGCAAAATGAAACTGCTGGTGATACTCAACACCATTAAAATTATTTCTGGGTACTTCATATTCATTTATTAATTCTAAATAGACAGGCTCTGCTAGACCATTTTCCACTAACTGCTTACCCTCCTGACTACAAATGTCTTCTTCATGGTTTGGTGTGGCACTGCCCCCTAGCTGCATGTCTTCTGGGTTGTTATTTTGTGCAGGACTGATACAATATTCACTGTCTGGCAGGTCTGTGTGCACATCAGAATGATCACTTTGCCCCCACACACATTTTTCACACATACAGCACTCAGTTTCACATTCACTACTTTGACACTCAGGAGATTGTTGAAATAGGGAACTCACATAACCATCACACACACAACATGGTGTGGCAGACCCAGATACCACAAGGTTATGTGGTGGTACCCTGTGTTTTCACAGGGGTGTCTGATGCTGCTGCATTCTGTTATTGGTAGCCAATATTTTTTAGCCTTTCTAACTCTGCATCTAATATACTGATTCATTATATTACGCCTAGTGCTTGTAATGACCCGCCCATATTGTATAATTTTATCAATCATTTTGTCACAGTCCTTTTGTATAGTAGAAATGTTTGCCCCACTGCAGGCTACATTTTTAATTTGTTTTTGAGTGCCCACCATTTTCTGGTATATCAACAACAGTCAAAATGTATATTTGCAGTTTTACATTTCTTATTATGATGGCTTTGTTTCTGTGAAGCTGGCCACCTTAAATGTGTTATTAAAAATTTCAAATGTTAATTTGCAATCAGGGGGTAGCATCACATGTGAAGAAACCACCACTGGTATGCAAAATGGTTCTAAATTATAACTATATGTATATACAACGGTACCACCGGTAGACTTTTGCTCATGTGGTGTCACTTTTTGTGTTGTTAAACTTTCAGGTTTAATTACAGGGCTAGCATTAATTACACAAACAACCAGTGATTTAGTATGTGGTAGCTCTGCAGATACACTATCAGGGGCACTGGATAATGCTACAGGTGTTTGTGTTTGCTTATTGTTATGTTTGCAACAACTCTTACCCCCAACACCTCTACGGCAATGGTGTTCACGTTTTTCATTTCTTTTTGTGGGGGGTGGTTGGTCTGTTCATAAAAATTCATGGGGTAGGGCTGAAGACATTTCCACACAGCCCTCAGCCCTTTTGTTTGCTGTTGTGGGTGCAGGCACTGAAGGCTGTGGTGTCTTGTTTTGTCAGGAAGATTAATTTTCTGTCTGGATAACTTTGAATGTGTGTGGTGGCCTCTTGTGTGCTTTGAAAATACTGCTTCTAGAGGCTTAAAATTGACATAATCTAGGAAACATTAAATATAATACATAACTATACAGCCCCTGTAATGTATATTGCATTATACTAGTGCTGTCTTTCTGCAGGCTGATTATATATTAGATAGAATTGTGTCAGATAATCATTCATTTATTGTATTTTGCTCTGTTTTAGTTGATTGGTACTCTCAATAAAAACATACATAATGTCAGCATATTAAATAATTTGCTGCATTAAACCACACTGAATGTAAAACTATAAAAACAGGAAGGGGGGTTATTGGGTAAGAAAAACATGATCATGCCAAAACTTCTTAGTGTATGTTGAGGAAACATATGGCTATATATTATAATTGTTCTTAAAAGAAAGCATGCTAAATTCAAAAACAAGAGCAACACTGTAACTAATTTACAATCTTCAACACATTTGCCCATTATTCACCTGCATCATAAAAAAAACTGCAAACACTCCTGTTACAGTAGTACAAAATGTTTGACTAATTGCTGTTTACCTGTTTTTTTTGTCTTCATTCATTAACAGTATAGCTTTACATGACAGTCCTGGTTGCTCTGTTCCCATTGCAAAAAATAAAAACAATTTATAAGTCACCACTAATCATATACTGCTGTTAATTTTGTTTGTTTTTACAGTATTACGTATTAAAGAGTTGACTTTAGCAGTTTATGTTTTAGCTGCCAAATCTTTCTACAAAGTACAGACCTTAACTAAACCACTTTGCTAGAGGTTTAAAACCCTGGCATACAGTATATACAGTAGTGATAGTTTTAGATGCACAAAAGGTAAAGCATAACACCTTTATTTTATTGCTAGTCCTGTTCACATCTAAAAAGGGTTCTCTGTACATTATCAGCAAAACATTTTAAACTAAATACATTACTATACACCACCCCAAGTGTATGCAACACTGGCAAAAAATATGACATTGGAATTGCCCCCATATACACACAATTATAACATTTAAATGCTAATAACATGCTTGATAAACTTAATTTGACATGCCGTGTAAAGCTGTATGAGGCACTGCAGGACAATTACTTGATATAGACAAGGCTGGCAAACCTACATTATAAAAAGTTATGTTATAGTTTAATAAGCTTAATTTTACCCACTTAAAATATTGAAAAAGAACAGATTAAAGTGCACTCACCAGCATCTCCTTGTGATGCTTTTTATTCTAAAACAAGATCATGAAAGCCAATCTGAGAAAACTGTTTTGCAAACAAAGTAGCCATTTTAAAATCTATGCCACAAGTGTTTTTAAAAGGTTTATTTATCTTGTAATGACCGGGTAAGTGCGCTAGGCAAGAAACCTGCCTATTTTCAGGCACAACCCGGGAGAGTACAGTTACAGCAAAGTCAGCAAAGACAACAATGACAACAATGAGGTACAAAGGTTGAGATAACAGTTAGAACTACCTACACAAACAGCATAAACAACAGCATAAAATTAACAGCAAGAATACTACAAGTTAGAGCAGTCATACGATTGTTGCAAAACTTATACAAATCACAAGTCAAAAGTCCTACATAAAATTAACAGGAGACAATTAGGCACACATACACAGTAGTAAAACAGAAATGGGCAAGTGAGCAGCTGGAGGGCAAGCGGCAGGCCCCACAGAACCTTAAGTGCAGTCACAGTAGCCAAGGGCATTAAGGTGTGAAAAAAGAGCATGCTTAAAAGCTAGGTGAGATGAGGAGTTCTTCACATGAGTGGGGAGAGAGTTCCAGAACCATGGGGCAAAATATGAGAAGGCCTACTCGCCCATTTTAGTAGAGCAGGGCTAAACAGCAAACAAGGGGAAGGTAGAGGACCTGAGGTCAGGATAATGAGAGACGGGGATAAGCATGGCACCCAGAGCCGCAGGGCGAGGTGCTCTAGTTAAAGAGTCAATAAAACAACCAAGTGCACATGATCTAAGGGTATTGGGAGGCAGCCAATTTAAAGCAGAGTAAAGTTGGCAGTGGTGGGTCAGATGTGGGGCTGATAACGTGAATCTGAAGATGTTGTATGTAATGTCCCATTTATGGAGAACTATGGCATTGGCATGAGAAAGGACTGGGAGAGCATATAGCAGTTGCAGAAGTAACACACCTCTCGCAACAGCAGCCCTTGTGGCTGGAGTAAGAGAGTGGCACACTCTGTAGGCCACGTCAATCTGAGAATTAACTGAGCGACAGACTTCATTGACATGTGCAGCAAAATCCAGAGCCGGGTCAAGCATTGCCCCAAGGCATTTGAAAGATAATGTGTTAGAGGCTGGAGACCCATCACAGCCACAGAACAGAAGCTTAGGGGCCATGATCAGTACCCATCTAGAGGATCCAAATAGCATGACCTGGGTCTTAGATAGGTTTAAGATTTGGTAATTGGAGGAGAACCAAGATTGGAGGCTCTGAAAGGCAGGTGATAAATGTTGGTTTAGGTCAATTATGGACTTAGAGGCAGAGTAAAGTACCATGTCATCCACATACAAGATGGTATTGCAGAGTGGGGAAGGGTTGGGAATATCATTAATAAAAAAAGAAAAGAGTAGGGGCCTGAGAGTTGAACCCTGAGGGATGCCTGAGGTGATTGGGGCAGGGGCAGAGAGCACCTGACAGAAGGAGACAGTCTGAGAGTGATTTTCAAGATAGCTAGCGAACCAGGAAAGGGTGGATTCAGAGGCTCAGAATGACTGCGGTTTGTCCAGTAGTAGGGGGTGATATACCATGTCAAATGCTTTGGAGAGATCGATGAACACTGCTCCAGTGAGTAAGCCTTTATTTATATTGCATATTACGTTGCTGGTGAAGTGGGTTAGAGCATTAGTTATGCTGTGCTCAACCCTCAAGCCATGTTGTAAAGGGAATTGAAGGTTGTAGTGGAGTAGGTACTGAGAGACCTGCCAGTGCACAACTTTTTCCAGCAGCTTACTGAGCGTAGGCAGGAGTGAAATGGGGCAATAGTTTGACAGGATTTTGGGATCACCTTTCTTAAACATCAGTATAGTTCTGGCAGTTTTCCAGGCTGAAGGGACAATGACTGAGCTGACTGAGAGATTGAAAAGCCTGGTAGTGGGTTCAGCGAGACGAGAGGTGAACTGCTTAAGGATCTTTGGATCAATACCATTAGGACCTGCACTGCCGTAAGCAGGAATAGTCTTAAGTAACTTAAAGACTTCCTGGCACATAACTCAGGCCAGCACTAGAGTGGTGGGAGCAGACGCAGTGGAAGAGGGGGTGGCCATGGGAAAAGCAGGGGGAGAGGGGGTAGGAATTGGGAGGGAAGAATGGAAAAGAGGGAATTGAAGACAGTGGCTATAGTGAGAGGATTACTACAGTGGATATCGTTTACGAGCATATTGTTTGGTGTCAGAGTCATGTTATTCCTGAGAATTTCCTTTATTTGAGACCAGTAGCACTTTGGGTTTGAGACAGAGGCACTGAGCAGGTTCTGGTAGTACATACTCTTGGCATAGCAAATCTCCTTTTTACAAGTGTTGCACAATGAGCTGTAGGCATCAAAATCAGCTTGAAGGGAAGAGAACTTCCAGACCGACCAGAGTTTATCCCTATGTTTCAGCAGCTGGAGTAGGGGGCGCTTGAGCTATTTAGTGACCAGCTCTTTTACCCTACGCGAAGTGACCGGGATATGTAGTTAAAACTTTTCAAAAGTCTTACCGACACTGGTTTGCTGGCTGTAAACAGGAAGTTGTGAGCTAATGCGTTGACTTTTATGAGGTACAAGTGGTGGTCTAAACACACCCCAAACAGGGGCGGAAACCGAGAACCAGTGTAACATAGACCAATGAGGGACTAGAAGACTCACTGTTTTGTAATCATTATATTTTTTAAATACTTTTTGTTGGAGGGGGAGGGGGGTCTTGGTCAGCAGTAGCTGAAATATAGTTTAGGTAAAAGTATATTACAACAGAATGTGAAATAAAGCTATGCAATGATACTACATTTTTAACAGCTAGTTTCTGCTTTAATATGAATTATATCAAACAGAAACAAATAAAATAATTTAAAAATCTTTCCATTAAAATGAATGGGGTCTTTGTTTTAAATGTGTAAAAAGTAAGGAGGTTTTGTTCTGAAACTTACTTATTTCAGATACAGAATAGTCTTGATATGCACAATACCACACTTTCAATAAACATGCAAAAATAATGTTATATTTTAAACCAATAAAAGGGTTTGCCGACATGCTTTTTATTGATTTTAGTAAAATTAAAAAGATTTGTACTGTGACTGTCCAGGTTAAGTGAACTAGATCTGACCTTTTAGAGTTATCTTACTGTGCAAAAACAATAAGCCTGACAAAACTAGCATGACATGTTTGCAAGGTAATTATCTCATTCAGTAAATAATTTTAACCATAAATGGGCATGAAGACTGTAATTAGCTGCTTTTAGATATCCTGTATAATTAAAGGCAGATAATTTTGTACAATATCTGGTAGGGGATCTGAGCAAAAATATACCCCCCTTTGCTCTGTTGAGATTGGCTTATGATATCTTCAACCGAACCTACATTTTATGGCCCACAAGCCCTATAGCTAAACAGACTGGTACCTTTTGCTGAGTCAGCATTGAAAAGACAAGCAGAGGTTAGTTGAAGTGTATCTTTTGCTAAAACCAACTTAGACTACCTATAAATATCACAGTCTTGTAACACATTGCTAACATCTTCCTGTCTCTGACATTTTAAACTGTAACAACAAATATCAACAAGGTAGGTCACAGCTACCAGTACTCGGCCATGAGAAACCACATCCAATTTTTCAAATATTAGTGGTAGCACATATTTAGCAGTTTCTAACACATCATTGTTTAGACACCTGGTCATGTTCATTGTTTCACACCAGCGTTCTTCTTTTTTAATGTCACTCATGAAAATCTGTATAAACTGAAGTTTTTTCACAGTTTATCGGGTTACCTGGAGTTTGATCAGCAGGGTTTGAAATTTGAATGGTTATCAAAGTCTGTAGAAGATTTTCTATTTTTTTCTTTTCAAACATTCTTTGGTGATTTCCCCATTGCTGTCATGACCATGTCAGCCTTTTCATCAGGGTATTTCTCAGCATCTGGTACATCTGGCACTTCCCACTGTTCATCCATATTAACACACTTATGATTATCATGCAGACCATGTCTCATGAATGATTTGATCAATTCAGTCATAACAGAATCCACTGGTTTGGCACTAGCAGATGTTGGTAGGCTAGGTTCATCCACTTCACTGTTTTCCTCAGGCAATCCACACACACAGGAGCAAAACATAAAACAACTATGGAAGAACAATGCTAAATGCTTTTGTCAACATAACCTTTCTAACATTTCCGGGGCTAGCCCAGACAAGCCAACCTTCGCTCCACCCATAGCTGCATCACAGCATGGAAGGGGTGGGGTTGGGTGCTGCATCATTTCTGGTGGATATGGATATGAAAAGGGGTGGGGGTGCTACATCATATCAGGCACCCACATGGAGGGGGCAGGACATTGCGTAATTTCCAGAAGTACACAGGATACAGAAGGGGCAGAGCCATTGCATAATTTCCAGAACACTTGGAAGGGGTGGACATTATGTCATGTCCAGACATCAGTCAAAGAGGGGTGGGGCATTACATCATCAATTAAAAGGGGGCAGGGCAATTAACCATCAATCATCCATCAATCAAATTTTGTCAGTTAATATGCACGTATACTACTTTTTTTCATGAAGATGAATAGCTGAGAGTCTACTAACCTTCCTACCATGCATGTGCTGTAGAATCCGTGTTTGGTAGAGGGTAACATATTTTCAGTACGTTTGGTAAAGAGCTCATGCAGTTGTTTTTTAGTTTATCATAGCTGGGACTATATCTCTTTATCTCTAGTTCTTTTATGTTCAGTTTTCAATGTTAAAAGTTTACTAAGCAGCTGTACTAACCACCCTTTTCATTGCTTTTTCTGACATAAGCCATATGCAATGATCTCACCCCTAAAAATTGCCTTGAACATCTCACAGATATATTTAGGTAGCGTTTCTACATTTTGATGTGTTTTTTGGTATTCTATAATCTTTTTTTAATCCTCTTTGTAAAGGTAAGTTACTTTAGTAGTGAAGCAGTAAAATACCAAAGTGTAGTTTTCCTTGGAATGTCGAAAGGAAACTCTACAGTAACAGATGGATGATAGAATTGAGTAATAAATTGGATTTGGGGGTGTGAAACAAGTATAGATGTAATGTTGGTACCAGTATCATGTCCAGCCTGGAGTATGCCCAAGGGGGTTTGAGAAGAATATATACAGTAATCTTTTTCTCCCATGTGGTGAAATCTTCAGATATCCATATGTCCTCTTTCCACCAATAGATTTTATAAGGTTTTTGACATCTGGACATCAGTGTGACTACAGCTAGTAGACCTGTCCCACCAAGCATTCATAATATGGTTAAAATGTTCTGTCATTGTATGAAATACATTTGGATCCTCCTATAGTTTCTGAAAAATTGTCTAGATAAAGGCAGAACTTCTCTGATTTGAGAGCATGGACACTGATAAGGCATAACTGCTGCACATACAGAGTGCCTATAACATTGATATATCTGCTGTCCAGATCTGCTTCATGAGACAAATATTTGAAAGGCAACTAGCAGTAAAGTAAAACTGTGACTCCAGCTTCTTTCTGTTCAGATGAGTGGTGGAGTAAGTTTTACCACCCCACCGCTTAGCCAGTTTCTCACGCTCCATCTTGAATAAATGTGTTTCGTGTAGAAAGAAGACATTAACATACATAATAATACTTGGGGTGGTGTGTTTAATGAGATTTTACACACACCAGAGGTGTTGGATGCTATATAAATGCTCGAGGTATTTATTTAAGCATCCAACACTGAGGGTGTGTGTAAAATCTCAAGTTAAACACACAACCCCATGTTTTATTTTATATAATTTCTGGGGAGCATTTTCTCACCACAGCAATTATATAAAATAAAAAAGCCGCAGTCCAGTTAGGATGAAGCGCTGTCCGCAATCTGTGGCCAAGTGGCTGCTGAAGCCTTTTCTTTTGCTTATCTTTTTTTTTTAAGGTTTAACCAAGGACTGGAAAACTTGAAATGTTTAACCAAGGACTCAAAAACTGAACTGCTGTGAGGCAAGTTGTTTTGTTTTTGTAATTCACTTACCGCTGAGTGATTGGCAGCGTCAACAGTGGCCAAGTGTCTGGTGCTGTGTAAAGAAAGAGTGGAGATGGGCATATGTGTGGAGCAAGGGAAACCCGGTGCGTGTTCACCATTATAACCCACAGGTTATAATGACGAATTATAACCAGGTTTCCCTATGGGAGAAAACACTATCCAGTCATTATACTATGATTAAAGAGTTCTCAAGTAACCTTAGTTTGGTTTGCTAAGGAATTTGAACCTTAGACATTTCAAGTAATAATCTTTATCTTAGCAATTTTTATTTTCAGAGACTTTATCTAATTTTACATGTAGAACTTCAGTTATGCCACTTTGCATCTTCCTGTTACATACTGCAGCATCTGAAGCATTACAAGTATGTGCATAATTTACAAATCTAGAAGAGACCAGTATTCAATAGAGCAAAAAAGCAGTCTGTAACAGTGGAGCATTCATGATAATCAAGTAGTTGCTGTTTTGTTAGCACTTTTGGTACCTCAAACTAAGGACCCTTCCCCATGTTGTGGGGGCACTGAGTACAGCCTATGCAATACAGTAGGATATTGTGCACAAGTTCATCTAAATTGCCCCCAGTACACATTATATTCCATTAGAGTTTCATGAAAATAAAAACTGAAAATATGAGCCATCCAGCAATAACATTTCTGTGAGTGCTGGTACAGAGGCTATAGATAAACAG
Source organism: Neoceratodus forsteri (assembly GCA_016271365.2). Taxonomy (NCBI): domain Eukaryota; kingdom Metazoa; phylum Chordata; order Ceratodontiformes; family Ceratodontidae; genus Neoceratodus; species Neoceratodus forsteri. The sequence goes on along the minus strand of JADMNL010000027.1, from coordinate 259,443,506 downwards.
AAAGAGTTCTGGTGACTGCCATCTCTTGGATGTACTGTAAAACAGGTTATATTTAATGTAAAACAATTATAGCTTTAGTTGCTTAAGTGATAATTACGCTAAAATAAAATGGCTCTAATTGACCAAAATTGCACATTTTCAATAGACATAAATTAGGAACTAACTGTAGAGTGTGAAATTAAATTTGCGCAATTGTGGCCATTTGGTGCCATGCACTAACTATAACTTGCATGAGAATAAACAGTTCTACAGTATTTTAGGCTAGATACACACATATGCATAGATCTATGCATATAGAGCTGACAAAAATGGTCCTTTTTCACATCCTGTGTAAAGTACTTATGAAGGTATAGCACAAATGGGTTGTCAATTCTTTAGGGTGCATTACTCTTTCATTACTATCCAGCATATCCTCAGTAGCCTGGGCCTAAGAACCCTCATTATTTCTGAATGAGGGTTGGGGCCATCTTAGACATCTTTCTAGTAATATCTGACCTCATGATTGCAGAGGGTATGCATGCAACATTTACAAGTTCCCACTCTGTGCTATACCTGCCATATATATATATATATAGGTACAGTGTGTGAATCAGTTTTTTTGGTTCCCAAAAGTTTTAAAAGTCTAGGTGTATGGCTTGGAATGGATATAAGCATGCTTTTTTCACTCAATGCAATAACATCACTGAATAAAATTAAATTGAATATATTAATGTGGAAAGATTTACCTTTGTTGATTTGAGAAAAAATTAACCTGATAAAAATGATTTTTTCGTTTTGTGTGCACGTTTTTCTTGCTTACTGATTTGTTTTAAAATCAAATTTTTTTTTATTTAAAAAAAATGATGCCCTGATTTATTTGGAATGGGAAAAGAGTTGCAATAGGAAAGGCATTGGATGTCCTGATATGTATGTATATTATTTGTCTTATAAGGTTAAACCATTGCTGAATTAGTTCTGGAGACAAAAAGTGAGAAGTCTGAAAAAGATAAGTCATAGCATCAGAATGCAATCTTTATGGCATTTTTGCAAAATCAGTTAAAAAATTAAAATGTACTATTTTCAAAATATATTATCTGTTCTGTGAACTTTTAAAAAGAAAGATAAATAGTTCTAAAAAATGTTTGCCAAGCTACTCATTTGGGGAACTGTTGCTTCAATCCATGAGAACAAACTTTTCACAAAATATAGGAGAATAAAGGTATTATAACAATCAACAATGAGTATATACTATTTACAGTGCTACAAACAAATTAAAATTGAAAAAGTCAGATTTATTTTGCTATAATAAATTTGAAACTATTATAATATGGGGTTAGGACTTAGTGTGCATGAAAGGCAGCCCCTTCAAAAATGTTCAAAATCCAGGGAGCTGTGCTGCACTGACAGTAGCGCAGGGTCAGTGCTACATAGGAGGGCAGCCAGTCCCAAACACACAATGAACTCCATAAACAGTAGCACTTGCACAACAACATTTTTAGAAGATTCACAACAATGTTTTTGAAGGAAATCCAGAAACAGTAGCACTTCAGAGTGCAAGACATGAAAGATTCACTACAGAGACTGTTGCTGAGGTTGAAAAGCAAATTGCTTTACTAGTGTTAATCCAGTGCGGGTACACTCTAAAGGGTGATCATGTGACCAGAAGCTTTTTCTATCTATTGCTTCCAAGACTCTACATAGTGCAGTTTGGACTATGTTACTGCAACTATATTACTGATTTATGAATTTCAAAAGCTAAAATCATGGTCCACTACAAAGTGTGCTTTGCATGTTATGCTAAATGTTTTGTACCAAGTGTTTTGATCTACCTAAAGTTTTGTATGTAACTCGTGCACTTTCACTATGTTATCATTTCAGACAGCACTGGGGCTATTTAAATGGTAATGTTGTTTCCCTGCCATTCCCCCTGACGAAGGCTAAGCGTAGCCGAAGCACCGGGGCTTTGGCAACAGCTTGAACTGCTATGTATTGCATCTGCACTGGATTCTCATCAGAAAAGCAATTTTCTTTTCAAAGTCAGCAACAGTCTCTGTAGTGAATCTTTTGAGTCTTGTGCTTGAGAGTGCTACTGTTCCTGGATTTCCTTCCAAAATGTTGTGCATGTTCTAAAAATGTTGTTGTACACATTCAGCCATTACCACAGCGGTGTCTTCCTCTTGCACTCACTCATGCCGCTTTCCGTTTCTCAGCAACCCTTCACTCAGTCACCTTGTTCCCCCCTCATGCTCACACCCACCGCTTTCACTTTCTCAGCACAACTCAGCTCAAGCATAACAAAATGGCAGAAACCATTTAATATAACAAAATATGAGTGACTGTACAAAACGTAACCTGTGTTTGTACTGAAGGGTTGAGATAACAACATGGACTTCTCGAGCTTTGTACTCAAGGGCCATACTTGCTGTCATCTCAACCCTTCAATAGAAACACAGGTTCATTGTGTATGGTGGCCCATACAATGTGATATGTGATATGCATATATATATATATATACTGTATGTATATATATATATATGTGTATATATATATATATATATATATATATATATATATATATATAAAATAGTGGCACACTATGACAGATTTGCCTGACATTTGGCAAGCATGGAGCAGTACCATTGATCTCTGAATTTGCCAAGTTTCGTAATGATCGGATATATGGTTGCAGAGTTATAAAGTGACAATCCATAGCACATTTATGCTTTTTGCGCATTCTTTGCTCGTGCCTACAGGTTGCATAGTTTGTGTGACCATTCGAAAAACTTCAGGGAACATGCAGCCGGGTTTTCTGATGTGTCTTTTGAAGAATTCGTGAAAGAATATTTAACGGTTCAAAAGTTATTCAAAAAACAAGTTTCCCATTATAGTCAATGGGAAAATTTAAAAAGTTCGACAGTGTCGCAAATGCAGTTTTTAGTGTCGCAAATGACCCCTGTAGTGTCATGAGTCAGCCATTTTTTTTCCAGTTACTGGTCACTGAAATGCTTGGCATTTAAATTTGGGACCCTCTAGGGACACAATTCTTTTTGTGTTCACCTAGTCGGACCCTGAGGATGTTAGCCATGTCTTTTTTTTTGTGGGGGGTAGGTAAAACACCCCAGAAATATGTTTTTGAAATTTTTGTAAACTCTAGTGTCACAAAGTAGTGTCGCACTTGCGAAACTTTCTTGATTTTTTTCAAAAGTGTTGTGATTTGCGACACTACTTTGTGACACTATGGCCAAAATAACAGGAATTCTTTGCCACCCTACTGCAAAAGAACGGTTTGGTCTTTTGGGCTGAAATTTGGAGGGAAGAAAGCTAACATCCCACAGATGTGCATTTTGGTGGTTTAGTGACAAAATATTATAGGGATGCAAAGTTACAGTACTCTGAAGTTGGCCATTTTCCCCATAGACTAACATTACGGCGTCTGCCGCGCCTTTTGGGGCCTGTATCTCAGAAACTCTTTGAGATATGGACTTTTCATCAGAAAATGCTTAGCCCCCAAATAGGGGCAAAGTGCAAAACTAGCCAGGAAAGCCATAATTTATATGCAATTTACATTTTTTTCTACGTTGTACGGTTCCAATTTAGTATTCCAAATGTTCGTTTTCTGCTCCATGGCCCATTATGCATACATTATTTGTATTCACTGTGTTTCTCTATGCAGCTGTTGGTGAAAAAAGGGTGTGCACTTTCATTACTGCCACAGTTAGCCTTCCCACTTGCGTTTCCATAAAAGTTTGCATTAGCGTTCCCATGTACGCCACCGTGTGCGTTACCCTTTGCGTTCTCCTTTGCACTTGCATTTGCATTACTGTTACCATTTGTGTTTCCATTACTGTTTCTGTTTGTGTTTCATTTTGCATCACCGTGTGTATTGCAATTTGTGTTTGCTTACGCGCTTCCGTTTGCGTTTGTGTTTCCTTTGGTGTTATCATTGCTGTTACCGTTAGCATTTGCATTTCCTATTGCAGTACCATGACCGTGCATGTTACCATTTGCATTTCTGTATGCACTTGCATTTGTGTTTTCATTTGTGTTACAATTCCTGTGTATGCCACCGTGTGCATTACCCTTTGCGTTTTCATTTTTGCTTGCGTTTGCGTTACTGATAACATTTGCTTTTCCCATTACTGTTTTTGTTTGCATTTCATTTTGCAGCACCATGTGCATTACCATTTGAATTTGCGCACATGCTTCCATTTGCGTTTCCTTTGGAGTCATCGTTGCTGTTACCATTAGCATTTGCATTTCCTATTGCGGTACTGTGATCGTACGCATTATCATTTGCATTTCCATGCATTTGCATTTCCATTTGCATTACCGTTCCCATTTTTGTTTGTGTTTGCGTAACTGTTAACATTTGCATTTCCATTACTGTTTTTGTTTGCGTTTCCTTTTACATCAACGTGTGCATTTCCATTTACGTTTGTGTATGTGCTTCTGTTTGTGTTTGCATTTTTGTTTGTGTTTCCTTTGGTGTCATCATTGCTATTACCATAAGTGTCTACGTTTCCAATTATGTTACCATGCCCGTGTGCGTTACAGTTTGCGTTTATGTATGCGTTAGTATTTCTGTTTTCATTAACATTTGCATTTGCTTTTGTATTACCATTTGCATTATTGTCTACGTTTGCATCACCATGTGTGTTAGTGTTTGCACTTGCATTGCCGTTACTTCACTATTTATAGTGCACATTCTCAAAAAGAATGGAAATTCATGGCAAAAAACTCCATTTAGTGCATCACTTAGGATTGTTACACAGTGACAAAAGTGAGGAAATTCGATGTTAGGGTTGCCACCCCCCTTGCACCCCACCCCCACTCCATCCCCACCAACAGGCATCAGGGTGTGCACTGGGGTTGTCGGTCCTAACTCTCACCCCATTCTCCTATACTGCACCACCTCAGCTTGTTTACACATGGGATGGGGTGAGAGTTAGGACCGATGACCCCAACGCACACCCCATGATGCCTGTTGGTGGGGGTGGGATGCAAGGGGGGGTGGCAACCCTAACATCGAATTTCCTCACTTATGTTGCTGTGGAACAGTCCTAACTGATGTATTAAATGGAGTTTTTTTGCCATGAAAAATATATATATATATATATTATATCATATAATAGGTGTCAGGCAGAAAATGTGACACTGTGGTTTTGTAACAACAGTGCTCCTGGAATTTGTCCCCATAGGACCTTCTTGAAATATATATATATATGTTTTTTATTCTTAATTCTTTGGTAACTGGGTAAGGTCCACAAGAGGTGGCACAGGGTCATAATATTGTATATATGCCTCATGACAAAATTGCGCTTGAAATACGTGATTTCTGCCATGAGGCATAAGTATTTTTGTGGGGACCACCCCACACCCCGTTATGGGGGCTGTGCCCCAACCCCCCCCACTAAAGATTCTCAACTCTGAGGGGGTTCAACTCGGGGAGCGCACAAGCAAAAAAAAAAAAAAAATGTTTCTGGGACCGGGAATCAAACCTGGTCCCAGACGTAGTGCCTGGGTTCCTACTGCTGCAGCTCAGTCCTGTGAGCCACAGCAGCTGCTTGATGGAACCTGCTCCCAGCAGAGGTCTTATCCTCTGCCTGGGAAAGTGCTACTGGTGCAATACCACGTACAGCAGTATATGTGGTACTGAGCCAGTAGTGCTAGCATCCTACGCTGCACCGGGTTAGCCATAATGTCATGCACTATTAAGCATGTGACATTATGACCCGGTAGGACAAGAGACAAGTGCCTGTTTTCAGGAGCGATCTGGGAGTACTGGGGAGGTTAAGTGACTTGCTCAGAGTCACATAGTATGCAAGTGCATGTTGTGGGAATTAAACCCAGGTCTGCTGGATGTACCAAGCTTATTCAAGCTCATTACTCTAATCTCTATCTTCATTGACCTAGCAAAAGCTTTCGACACGGTTTCCCAACCTCTCCTCCTATCCTACCTATTTGGAGCTGGGTTAACAGAATCTGCCACTAACTAGTTCAAGGCCTACCTTATAAATCGAACCCAATCCACTAAAATTGCCGACCATACCTCCCCACTCCCTATCACCACCGGCATCCCCCAAGGTTCAGTTCTTGGCACCATCCTTTTCTCCATCCTTCTAAATGACCTACCTAACTCTTCCTCCTCTACCGCAGTCCATATGTACGTGGACGACATGGTCCTCTTTACCTCCGGTTGGACCCATGAAGAAGTCTCCTCCAAACTCCAAACTGATTTCAACAAAATCCAGCACTGGTTCATTACCAACCAGCTATCCCTAAATGTCAAAAAAACTGTCTCTATGACTTTCGGCACTAGACAGCGTCTATCCAAACTCACCTGCCCCCTCAGCTTCCATACCCTAAATGACTCCATCCTTGAGGATGTGCCCTCCTTCAGATATCTAGGGGTTTGGCTGGATCGACACCTCACCTTCTCCACACACGTGGATGCCATCATTTCTAAACTTTGTCCAAAACTTGGTGCCCTCTATCGCAACCGCTGTAGACTCCCTCTACCGGTCCGAAGGGAATTGATCCAGAAAATGATTTTACCCTCTTTTGACTACTGTGATGTTGTTTATTACTCCACCGCCAAGACCACCCTAACCAAACTTGACCCCCTCTTTAATGTCTTCTGCCGTTTCACCCTCGATGCTCCCCCCCCCGCTCTCATCACTGCAAGCTCTATCGATCCTTGGCCCTACCTTCCCTGAGCAACCGGTGCCTAATTCAATGTGCCAAATTCACTTCCAACTGTTGGCTTGGCTCCCTCCCTCCCTACCTCGCATCCTCCATACTCCCCCACCCCCCACCCACTTCAGATCTTCTGATGCAAGACTATTGGTCATCCCTCACTGTAGGACCACCGCCGGCCAATCAGCCTTCTCTTACCTCTTCCCTAAACTCTGGAATCACCTGCCAGCTCAGATCCGCCTCTCATCATCCAAACACTCCCTATCCTTGGCCCTCACTAACTTCTTTGCACCAAATTGCATCTGCCCTTGACCTCCACCCCACCAGCTCCCTCCCACCATCCCCCTTGTGCCTGACCAGCGGCTCGGCCTTCGCCTAATTGCCTGGCTTATATACTGCCCTATGCACTTCTTCACTACCTCTAATTTTCCATCCTAATCTCTCCCTACCCTCCCCGCTCCTTCCCTCTCCCTCAGTTAACCACACTTCTCAACCTCACGCACTACTGCTACTCACCTCTCCCACCCTTATCACCCCTACTTCTCCTCTCCTACTCCTACTGTCAACTTGCTGCATCTTGTTTCAACTCTCGTCATGCCACTGCCACCCTTGCATTGCTACTGGCACTTACCTAAACATGTATTAACTGGAAGTGTTCCATGTTATGTATACCCTGTCCTTCATGCTCTGATCTCTGAACTGTTGCACCGATTGTTTAAATGCTCTATAGTCCTCCTGTATTGTTCCATCTATTGCAAACAATGTGATCATGTTATCCCTCCCAGCTATGTACACCATCTGTATTGTGCAATTCTATATTTGTCTGTATATGATCTGCCTCCACTGTAATCCCTTCCCCCCAGGTCGCACCGTGAGATGAGCATCTTTTTGCTCAGCATGCCTTTCCTGGTGAAACAATTTCAATTAATAAATAAATAAAATACTGCCAGCCCCAACACACACACACACACACACACATATATATATATATATATATGTATCTTTTAGGGGTGTGGTCGCACCACAATAGTTAGGGTTGAGCTATGGTTTTTTATGTTAAACCTCACATTTTTCACTTTAATAACTTTGTAACCGTTCAATGAATTTGCATGAAATTTGCATGCACGGTCTCATGGGATTGATCTCTTGACATGCCAAGTTTTGTTCTGGTAGGATTTGTGGATTCTGAGCTGTGCATAGTGAAAAAACATTATAAATCGCTGTTTTTCGTGCCTCTTTTTTGTCATCGCACTGTGCCCAAACAGTTTGGAATGTTTGTCTGAAATGATTAGGGTAGAAAGGGCTTGCCTTACAGAAACAGTGTACATACCCCTGGGTCAGCAAGCTGTAAATACTTTATAAGGAATCAACAGATACTGGACAAAAAGTGGGAACAGATTATAGTCGGTGACTTTAACATTAACTGGCTTTCTCAGGGAGAAGATCCCGCTACAGACCAGATTCCGGGACTCTACCTTACCCAAATGATAGCACAAACCACCCACCTCAACTACTGAACTGGAACCAGCACACTCATAGACTTTTCCTCCCAACGAGAACACATCTCTGAGGTTTCTGTCTTACCAGACAGCCTCAGTGACCACTCCCCAGTCTTGTGTATATAGACAAATAAGTTCTCTAAGCAACCACCAAAGTATCCCATAACAGCACCCTAAAAGCTGGACTCTTGGAAGCTTTCAAACTGCACCTAAAACTGATTGATTGATCCCCAGTTGACATAGCCTTGAATGGGAACCAGATCCTGGACTGCTTCCTCAGGACCTTCACCCAGGCCTGTGACATCTTTGCCCCCATCAGAGTCAAGAAGGTTAAAGGTACTACAAACCCCTGGCTCTCAGACTCACTACTTGCGCTCATGCAACAAAGAGACAATCTCTGGCATACGGCCAAGGTGACAGGCAAGCAGACTGACGTGTCCACCTATAGGGCTGCCAAAAACAACTGCACAAGGCTTGTTCACCACTCTAAAGCCACCTACTATAAGGACTAACTAAACAAATTATGGGGCTTGGATAAATATTTCTGGCACTCCTTGAAATCACTAACTGGTGGTGCCCCAAGAGCACCACCAGACCTGATCACCTCAAATACTAGGATGATCCAGGAACCCCTTGATGTCACTAACGCCATCAATTTAGCATTCACAGATCTGACTGGCATATTACCTGGTGAATATCCTGTGCCACCAACAGAGCAGCCCCCAGGTCTGAATACACCCACACCTACAGGTTAAGGACTACCACCTTTCTATTTCAAGCAGATCTCAAGAACTGAGACAATCAAATATGTCAAGCAGGTCCTAAGCAAGACCAGGATGGGGAGTGACCTAATTGACCCGAAGCTGGTAACCCTAACCCTGGAGGAGATAGCTGACCCCCTCACTAGGGTTTTTAACTCCTCCCTTTGGTCGAGTATGTTCCCAGATGCCTGGAAGCTGGCACTAGTTACCCCTGTCTTCAAAACTAGTGACGCAACTAACACATCTAACTACAGGCCAGTCTCAATCCTCCCCCACACAGCTTTGGAAAGGATGGTCTCAGACCAGCTCACTGAATACTTGGAGAAGTATAATCTGCTCAGCCCTCAACAGCATGGTTTCTGTAAAAAACACTCAACACTTTCAGCACTAATCAAATACACCTCCCAGCTCTATGACACTTTGGATAAAGGGATGGCAGTGGGACCTGTATTCATAGACCTCACAAAAGCCTTTGACTCAGTGAACCACCACCTTCTCCTCAGCAGCATGTCATCAACTGGCCTATCTCCAAGCACGGTGACTTGGTTTGGAAGCATTTGGGTGTCCCGTAGAACTCAACGAGTCAGAATAAGAGACACATACTCAGAGCCAAAAAAGGTGAGCCTAGGAGTCTCCTAGGGATCTATCCTTGGCCCTCTACTCTTTAGTCTGTTCATAAATACCCTCCTCTCTGCCTGCCCTGCCCACATTGTACTCTATGCTGATGATGCTGTCATATCCATCCCAGGCAGAGACCTGTGCACCATCACTACTGAACTGCAGGACAGCTACCATAAACTCAGATCCAGGTTGTGCAAGAACAGGCTCCTGCTCAACCACAAAAAAACAAGAGCATGCTGTTCACAGTTCCCCAAAATAAAAAGAAGTTCAGCCCACTGCAAATCCTGAGCCCTAAGGGAGACCCCTTTGAACAAGTCTTCATATTTAAATACCTAGGAATGTACCTCAATGACACTCTCAATTTCTCCAGTCATATTGACCATGTCATCAAGACCTTCAACATGAAACTTGGTGTTGTGTTCTGCCACAAGCACTCCCTACCACCTGCAGCTCTGAAGTTAGCCATAAGTAGCTTGGTACTAGCCACCATTGACTATGGGCTCCTAATCTATGCAGCAGGCTCTGACACTGCCCTCAAGAGACTCAGCACTCTCCTAAACAAGACCTGTCACTTAACCTTGGGTATTGAACTCTCTACCCATACTTGCACCCTCTTCAATGAGACAGGGTGGCTCCCACTCTACCTCCGAGCTCAACTCCAAACTTGTATGCTTATCAAAAAAGCCTTGCTAGGGCTTATGCCTGAGTCCACTAACAGGCTTTTTGCAAAGGTGTTACCCCTTAAACAGACTAGGAGTGCAGCAAAAGGGGGACTCTGGGTGCCATTCATGCATACTAAACTGACACAGAGATCACTCACCTTTCTGGGCCCAAAGTGGTTCAATGAGCTGCCTAACATTCTCCTAGAATGCACCAAGTTCAGACAATTCAAAATTGGGCTTCATTCCCAGCTAGAACTAAAAAGAAAATCTGTATCTGCCACACTTAGCCCATGATCAGTGCCCCTAGGCTATCCCACCCACCCCTTGGCTCTAACCACCCAACCACTGCCCCTGCACTCTTGCCCCCTGCTCTCTTCAACAAATCCCCCACCCACAAACTACCTACCTTGCATAGTCTACACTACAATAAACTGTCAACCTGCCCCCCAAAACAGATAGCCCACTCCACCAACTACATATGTGAACATCTGACAATGCCTATCTTGGGCTACTTCCCACCCACCCATTCTCACCCCTGACCACCACTGATGAGCTCAGCCTTCCACTCTGGTAACCATCCATGCCCCACCCCCACCACTTTCCCCCTGTACTACCCAGCAGAGACCCAATCCCTGGCATCTCCCCCTCTTTCCTGTTTCTAACACTACTATTCCCACAGTTAGTGCTGTTAATTACAATGTTAGACTCCTATGTACTAGTGAAACTTACAATGTTTGATTCTTATGTACTAGTGAAACCTAGACTCCTATGTATTAGTTAAACTTAAAAGTATGTACAACCCTCTGTAACCTTATTTTGTAACCCACTGCTGTGCTATGTGTATCTGTCTGTTTGACTCAGAACCTTTGAAAATGAGTCTTTGACTCAAAGGTATTAATCCTAAACTGAAATAAATAAATAAAAAGTACCTTTAGCTGGTTTGGTGAAAAAATGTTAATCCATTCAAAAGTTATTTAATTTTAAAGTGTCGGGTTCTGAGCATGCTCAGTACAGTCTTTTGGATAGATTCCTGAAACAGAAAAAATAATTGGTCCACACAAAAAAGGATTCTTTTTCATGAGGGGCCAATCCTTTATCGTGAGAAAAAAATTCCTTTTTTGTGATCTGCCATCCTATTTTCCATTCCTCCCCCCAAAAAAAACCTTGAAACCCCACAAAAATGAACTCCTCCAGAGACACCAACACATGTATCTTGATCATCAGGTGATTCCACAGTTTTCTGGTATAAAACTGACCCTGCAAGGTATTTTTCTAAACATTTAAAATCCTTTTTCGTGACTCGCTTATTCTTTTATTGTGAGTCCTTTTTTCTTCTCATGAAAAAGGATTTCTACTGACGAAGAAGGATTTGGGACTTAGTTTTTTTTCTGATTTTTTTTTCCCATGGGAATGGATCCTTTTTCATGAGCTTTTCTCATTCTCATGAAAAAGGATTTCTACTTGTGAAAAAGGATTTGGGACTTTGTTTGTTTTCCGGTTCTTCTTTAATGAGAACAGATCCTTTTTTGTGAGCTTTTGTCATTCTCACAAAAAAGGATTTATACTCGGTGGTGGTGGAAGCGGGATTTGGGACTTAGTTTTTTTTCAGATTCTTTTTTCATGAGAATGGATCCTTTTTCATGAGCTTTTGTTCTCACAAAAAAGGAATTCTATTCACGGAGAAAGATTTGGGACTTCATTTTTTTCCGATTCTTTTTTCGTGAGAGTGGATCCTTTTTCATGAACTTTTGTCAGTCTCACAAAAAAGGATTTCTACTCATGGAAAAGGATTTGGAACTTAAGTGTTTACAGGTTTCATTTGGAGTAAGTGAGTTTCAGTCTATTTCAATGGGGTTTTCAACTCTGATGCATAGCTTTGCAATTTATACATATTTTTATACCAAACTTTCAATAAGGTCTTTTTGAGACCCCACCTCATGAACGATGTCAGTGGAATTACACAAATCCAGTCCAAAAGGCAATTTCACTGTCGGTTGGAGAAATGACCTTTCAGTCGGGATTTTAAAATGTTCACCGCCCTTGTTTATGAGGTGTGGTCATAAGGGTATGTTGAAATTTTTGGGTCAAAATATGTAAACATGGCACAGTTGTGCACATCTGACATACATATATGCATCTAAGGAGGGAAGGGAGTGCACAGCCAAAAAATTATGGATGGATGGGAGTGCAGAGCCCTCTGGGCCCTGTGCTTCCACACTCAAATAAGGAAACAATTATGGAGGGATGGGAACACAGGGCCCAAAGGGCCTTGCACTCCCACAGGCAAATAAGGATATGATTATACTATCTCAAAAGGTCAGGAAAATCATTGCAAAAAACTTTGTTCCAGCACTAGTTAGGGTTAAAGCAACAAAAGTAGGGAAATATGGCATTAGGGTTTCCAGCCCTGCAGGCAGCAACAGGCATGGGGTGTGCTTGCAGTTGTCAACCCTAATGCTCACCCCATTCTCATATACTGTACCCATTTCAGCTTACTTACTCATGGAATGGGGAGAGCGTTAGGGCTGACAACTGCAAGACACACCCCATGCCTGCTGCTGCCTGCAGGGTGGAGGTGTGCTGGAGTGTTAGAGTTTGAAACCCCAATGCCACATTTGCCTACTTTTGTCACTTTATCCCTAACTAGTGCATTAACAAAGTTTGTTTGCTATGAATATATATCAAACCTCAGATTTTGTACTTCAATAACTTTGCAACCAGTTAATGGATTTGCACACAATTTGGCACACACTGTCCTGTAGGGTAGATCTATTGATGTGGAAAGTTTTGTTCCAGTTGGATGTGCAGATTCTGAAATCCATATAGTGCAAAAACCTTAAAAGTCACCACTTTTTACAGTTTTTTCCTCATTGTCTTGTGTCCAGATGGTGTGGAATTTTGGTGTGGATTTTTTATAGTGGAAATTGTTTGGGTAACATAACTGCCATGTGTTTGTTTGGTGAAAAAATATTAATCTGTTGCAAAGTTATTCAGTTTTTAAGGTCCCATTATTTTCAATGGCAAGATCACTCTCCAGGATAGAGGAATTGGTTTGAAAAAGGATTTTGACCTCATGAAAAAGGATTCTTTTTTATGAGGGGCCAATCCTTTTTTCTAGAAAAAAATTCCTTTTTCGTGAGCCTCCATCTTGTTTTCTTTTTTTTTTCACACAAGAAATTGTCATAACACTGTCCATGGATGTCTTTTAAAGACCTCCAAAATGTATTTGCTGATCAGCAGCTGATGCGCTTCACTTAGCATTTTTTAATAACTCCCATGGCTTCTAAACATTTTTTTAACTATTTTAATCCTTTTTTGTCTCTAACTAAGATCCTTTTTCATTCAAAAAAAAAGGATCAGGAACAAAAAAGGATCACTAGTCATGAAAAAGGATTTGGGACACACAGAAAAAAATCCTTTTCCCAGCCTTTCCCTGTCATTTTCTATTTCCACAATGTAGTGGTCCCTCCCTCTCCCTGGTCACAAATCCCACATAAAATATAAGTTTTCCATGGTGTAGTGGTCACTCCTGGTTATTGATTCCATATGAAACATTAGTTTTCCATAGTGTAGCGGTCCCTTCCCCTCCCCGGTGACCGATCCCATATAAAATATAAGTTTTCTGTAGTGTAGTGGTCCCTCCCCCCTCCTGGTCAGCGATCCCATATTAAACATTATTTTTCCATAGTGAAGTGACCCCCCCCGGTCACTGATCCCAAATGAATATTAGTTTTCCATAGTGTAGTGTAGTGGTCCCTCCCCTTTCCCTGGTCACCGATCTGATATGAAATAGTTTTCTATATTGTAGTGGTCCCTCCTCCCACCCCCTGGTTACTGTTCCTCATTTCTCTGGTGTCTAGTGGCACCCCTACCCATCAATTGCCATTGCCCATTTCCCTGGTTTCTAGTGGCACCCCCCCACCCACTGATAACCACCCCATTCTAAACTTTTAGATCCCTGATGTCTAGTGGTAGCTGCCCCACCTGACAATTGTCATTTCCCATTTCCCAGGTGTCTAGTGGTACCTCCCAGCTGCTGATTGCCATCCCCATTGTAAAATTTTAGATCCTTGGTGTCTAGTGGCACCCCCACCCTCCCATCTCAATCAGAATCTGAAATAAAGAAAATGGTCTCTCAAGGTTTTTTTTTTAACCTGTAAAAAAAGGCCCCTCACTTATCAGCCCCCCCACCTCACACTCAGCACCCACCACCCCACACGCCCCAGTACACCTCCACACACCCTCACTCACCTGAACAGGCTGCAGGTTCAAAACCCACTCTCTGATTGAAGACACATCTTGCTGCTGGAACCAGTGACTGCAATATGAGAAACTAAGGTAAATGCAGCTCAGTGTATTTCAATGGGAGTTCCAACTTTTATACATAACTTAACCATTTTTTGAGATTTTGACCCCAAATTTTCAACATGGCCTTTTGGGGATACCCACGCTATGAACAATAGGACTGTCATGCAACTCTGAACCAAAAGGTGATTTCACGGTCGCTTGGCAAATTCACCTTTTAGGTGGGATTTGGAAATTTGTTCTGCCCTTGTTCATGAAGTGGGGTCATAGAAAGGCTATGTTGAAAATTTAGAGTCAAAATATGAAAAAATGCCAGTTTTGACCATATGTTTCAGTTTTACTATGCACGCTCGTAACTATGGACATTTTAAATATTCTGACACCAGATTTTCAACATAGCCTTCTTATTACCCCACCTGATATATGTCACAGCTGTAATTTTTCAAACACTGCCCAAAATGTGTTTTCACACCTGTGGCACAGAATGGCGTTACGGTTGTGCAGAATTACGTTTTGGTGGGGATTCAAAATGTTTCTGTATCGGGTACACAAGGTGGAGTAATAAGATGGCTATGCTGACAATTTGGTCACTTTTGTCCTGTAAATGGAAGAGCAGGGTCTGGAGGGCCCCGTGCTTCCACATTTACATACAAATGCACATCTGTGGAGGGATGGGAGCGAAGGGCCTACAGTAAAATAAGGATTCTATTATGCTATCTCAGAAAGTAAGGAAATAAGTTGCACAAACTTTTAGCACGCAAGAAATAGTCAAAGCAACAAAAGTTGGGAAATGAGGCATTAGGGTTTCCAATCCTAACACCCCCACTCTCCCAGAACTAGGCAGAAGAGCAGGTGCAGGGTGTGCCTTGAACTTCTCAATCCTAATGCTCACCCCATTCTCATAAAGTCTACACATCTGACCTTATTTGCAGATGGAATGGGGTGAGCGTTAGGCTTGAGATGCCCAAGATACAGCCACACCTGCTCTCCTGCCTGGTTTGGGAGGGTGAGGTTTTAGGGTTGGAAACTCTAATGCCTCATTTCCCAAATTTGTGTCGCTTTGACCCTAACTGGATCATTAACAAAGTTTTTTGCTATATATATATTTATTTATTTATTTAATGTGCAGACATTTTGCCCTCAGACAGACTGTCATGGACTGAATGTAGCGGATAGAATGATGCCTGGACTTAAAGTAGCAGCATAATACTCCGCTCGGTATATTCGGTAGTTGACATAACATCACTGCATTGAGATATAGCAGGACAAGTAGCCGCATAGGTAAAATTTCACCAGTGACTCTCCAGCTTCTCTCCTGCTCCATTTTTGCTACTGTAAACTTAAACAGAATTGCAAAGTGACAATCTAGATGATTTTCTCAAAAAACATTTTATTTGTACATTATGTTTATGTGCTAAGTAAAAATAAGATCAGGCATAAAACATCAGCAAGGCAATAATACATTAATGATTAAAAACATGTTAAAAACACTGATGTGCAAAATGAAGCCGTATAACATCCCACAAGCTGTGCAAAATAAATATATAACACACTAAGGAAAGATTTAAAACATGTTTGAAAAAACTGTTAAAAACTTTGTGGGGCGATGATGAGCAGCAGCTAAGAACAGACACATCTCTCCTGAGTGCCATGCTATTATGTTATTAAAATATATTTCTGGCATTATAATTTTAGCAAATTTGGACTCAGCCAATAGCTATAAGTGTCAGGAAATGGATGATTATCTCACCTCAGCAAAAACGCAGTGGCAATTATCAAAATCCACGAAGAAGACTCAGCAGCATGATAAAGTGGCAGCAAGTGGTCTAGGCCCTATATCTCTCTCTTGGCTGCAGAGCTCGCACCGTTGGGAAAGACTGTATCCAAACAGGTCCTGAAGGGCCTAAGCCCACGGCTTGATCATTCTGAGGATAAAATAGACACCCTTATGGCAGAAATCTTTCAACAAGCAAAAGATCTGCAGGAACTACAGCAACGGGTGTCTGGCTTAGAAGACACGGCGGCTCCCAGTGCAAACCACATGGCGCAACTAGAACAAGAGCTAGAGACCTTAAAAGACTCCTTAGATTACCAGGAGGACTATCATAGGCAAAGTAATCTAAGGCTTAGGGGGCTGGCCAAAGGTATAGAAGGAAGGAACGCAGTGATATTCTGTTCAGAGGAATTTCCTAGAATTCTGGATATGGAAATTAATGGTGGAAAAATCAAAACTGAATGCATGCACAGATGCTGGCACCTAGGTCTCCCACAAATCAGCCACCTAGGCAGATCATATTCAGGATGCACCACTTTGGAGATTGCCAGGTGATCATGGCGGCCTACAGGGCAAAAATAAAGGTGATCTATAAGGGCGCTAAGTTAACCATTCATCACGATCTTTCCTCGAGGGTGCAAAAGAAGAGGCAACAATTCAATCTCTATATGGATATCTTGAGAGAGAGGTGAATAGAATTCTACATGGCTTTCCTGGCTGTTGTGAGGGTAAAATCAGAAGGTGCCAGTTTTTCTTTCTGGGAGGCAGACAAGTTGAAATGCTTTATTGAAGAATGGCACAAGAAAAATGCTAAGAAGTGATGGCCTGAGATGGCACGATGGAAATCCTTTTTCATCTCTTAACACAGAGCAGCATCTGGCTGCGGTGTTTCCAAGTGACTTGATCCAAGCACCCAGGGAATGGTCGCGTGAAGAGGGAGACTCCAACCACCTCAGCAGAAGGCTTTTTATTTATTTTCCCCACTGAAGCTTAGAGAGACTGAACTTATGCGGTGCATATGCTACCTGGTGCATAAAATTTAATAGAAGGCTGTGAGAGGACCACTCAAATCCCTGCAATGGATCTGAAAGTTAACTACTAGACTCTGCGGGGACCCAAACTGGACTACTGCCGACAGTAAGGGAGGTTATCCAGATGGACTTTTCTGAAGAGCTGGGGCAGAACGACGGCTCACAAGGAAGTCTTTGGCTTAGCCGTGGACCCCACATATACTATATCAGGTCAGTGGGGCTTGGGGGTGTGGGCTGACATGTGTAATAGGAGGTGTGAGCCTGCTCCCTCCTTTGGTCCCAAGACTAGGGGGAGGAACTCAAACTCATGATCCAGGAGTAGAGAAGGGGCCTGAGCTACTGGGGAAAGTGAAATAGGGGATGTACTAGGCTGGGGTGGGAGTGGGGTCTCAATGTCTGAGACCAAACCATACTTGGTGGCATTGGGATTAGTTTGGGTCAGACAGTGGATCCCGTTGAAAGGTACATGCTGAGGGTGAACAACACAGTTGCGAGATGATGTTTTGCCAGATAAATGTTTTCCTATTTTAGGCAAATAGCATGGAGGGAGGGAGGGAGGGAGGTGGTTGGGGTCTGAGGGCAATGCCTTTCCAACAAATGAGTGGAAACATGGCTGAACTTCATTTGTTGGATGTATTCTTTAGAGTGGAACATGTACTGTTTTGGCGGTGGATGGGGGGGAGTTTGACATTTTGTGGGTTTATATGTTAAAGTGTTGTGGGCTCCTGTTGTGCCACTGTTTATCATTCTTGATTCAATTCTTTCATTCCGCCTATATAATAATCAGGAATAGAGGTACTGGTGCCCTATAGCATGGAATAGGGAAAGTGAAAATGGTGGAAGAGGGCTTAGTCCCCCCCAGGCAATTTAGACACCTTGATGGCTAACACTGAAATAGATTTAGTGGTCTCCTGGAATTTCAAGGGCTTTTCCTCCCTGATCAAGAAATCAAAAGCATTAGCAGCTCTTAAGAGGAAGGGTACAATGGTGGCATTGCTCCAGGAGACACATCTTACACCTAAAGAACACAACAAGTTGATTGGGGGTGGGTGGGAGCATGTCATACTGTCGCCTACTCCTCCCACAAGAGGGGAGTAGCTATACTCCTTCACAAGCAATGGCCTTTTAAGGTTTCATGAGTAGTTCGAGATGTAAAGGGGGACAGATATATCTTCATGGTGAGCCATATTGGAACACAAATTGGTAGCTGGAGGCAAGCATACCCTGGGGCTCGAGAGTATACCTTTCACTCACTGCCACATAACTCCTGGTCCAGACTGGATTATATCTGCCTGTCCAGTGCCTTGTATGGCAAAGTGGTGGACATCTCCCACTGCCTGATTGGGATACTGGACCATGCTATAGTGGGGCTGCAAATGCAGTGGAGAGACTGGGAGTCTTATGTGGGTATGTGGCAATTTCCCAACTACCTATTAACAAAAGAAGAATTTAAAGAGTACCTCAGAGAGCAGTGGGAGAACTATTTACAATTCAACAAGGGGACGGTGGAGAGTACTGCCACCCTGTGGGAGGCAGATAAAGCTTATATGAGGGGGGCTATTATAAGCTATACCTCAAAAATTAAAAAGCAAAGGTGACAAAAAATTGAAATATTGGAGAAGACTGTAAAAGAGCTGGAAAGGAGGGTCTTGATACGGAGGGGATGAAAAAGTGCAATTTAAAAATGCTCAGGAAGCCCTAAGTGATTGTCTGACAGGAGAGGCACGTGCTAGACTATTCTTTGCTAGACAGAAGATCTATGAGTGGAGAAACAGGCCGGGCCCCCCTACTGGTTAAGTTAATGAAAGGAGGTTGAGTGCCTGCTAAGACTGCAGCTATTCAAAATCAACAGGAGCAAATGGTGAAGGATGACAAAGGAATGGGTGTGTGCTTCCAAAGTCTTTATTGTACACTATATCAAGCAGAATGCAAGGGAATGCAGGGATTAACCAAAATCTTCCTGGACAGTATAAACACTAAGAGAGAGGCTGGGGGCCAGGATTACTGAAGTAGAAATAATGACGGTTATTGGATGCCTACAGTCGGGTAAAGCGGCTGGCCCAGCTGGACGTTGGGCTGAATATTATAAAATTCTAAAGGGGGACATGGCGGGGGTGTTGTGTGACCTTGTACGGGAGGCCAGGGGGGAGAGGGGACTCCCCAGAACAAGCCTGGAGGCTAATATCACCCTGATACCTAAAGCAGGCAAGGATAGTACTGAATGCGCATCCTACAGGCCCATCTCCTTGCTTAATTGTGACTGTAAGATCATAGCTAAGGTGCTGGCTCTGAGGTTGGAGCAGCTCCTCCTGGAAATTATGCACCCAGACCAGACAGGGTCTGTGAAGGGGAGGCTCTCCTACTACAATGTGAGAAGGTTGCTAAATGTGATTTGATGAGGACATGAAACCCAAATAAGGTGTGCGTTTTAACCATGGATGCCGAGAAAGCTTTTGATCAGATAGAATGGGATTATCTGTTTGAAGTCATGCGCAGGTTTGGGCTTGGAGATGGGTTTGTGGGGCTAGTGAAAATGCTCTAAAAAAAGTCTAGAGCAAGGGTCTTAGTTAACGGAAAGGCCTTTGAGGAATTTGAACTGTTCAGGACTACCAGACAGGGGTGTCCCCTCTCCCCTCCGTTATTGGCCCTGGCCATTGAACCCCTGGCGATTAAGATTAGGGCCTTGGGTGACATATGTGGAATACTGAGCAGGGGGTAGGGCAGACCAAACTGGCTTTGTATGCCAATGATCTTTTACTGTTTGCTACCTGACTGGGGGAAACGATTCCCACCCTATTGCATGTAATCTTGGAATTCACTGCCTTTTTCAGCTAAACCATTCAAAATCAGAAATTTTACCCCTGGGTAAGGAGGTAGAGGGGGTACCAGAACATGTATGGGGCCTGAAAAGGTAAAAAGGCACTTCTCCTATCTAAGAATAAAAGTGGGAAGCTCACCAACTAAACTATATGATCTTAACTACACCCCTTCGTTCACTGCAGTCCTAACGTGGAGGGCCCTCCCAAACTCATGGCTGGGATGTATCAATTTAATTAAAATTAATGTGCTACCCCACCTACTTTACCCATGCAGATGGTTCTGGCTTGCCCCACTACTAGGAATATTGCTAAGTTAGAGAAGGGGTTTGCTGATTTTATCTTGAGGGGCAAGAGATCCAGAATGAAGCTCAGTAGGCTCAAGGCCGCAAAAGAACAGGGAGGCCTTGAGTTCTCGGATATTAAGGGATACTGTTTGGCTGCCCAACATAGATATTTGCATAACTGGACAAATAAAGGAGAGGCAGTCTCATGGATAGATCTTGAGGAAGCTGACTGCCCGGGCAGATTAACAGCATACCTGACTAAAAGAGGACACAAGGCATATGCGCAGTTGCCTGACCCTAACCCTTTAGTGCATTCAGTGCTGTAAGCATGGGACAATATCGAGAAGAGGAGAGGGGCTGGGGACGAACATACCCTCTTGGTCCCAGTGGCCAGGAATCCTAAGTTTCTCCCAGGACTGGAGGACCGGGGCTTCGCTCTATGGGAGGAGAAGGGGGGGGGTATGATGTCTGGGTGATCTGCATAATAGAAATGGTCTGATAACATTTGATGAGAGCAAACTAAAGATGAATATGTCCAGGGAGCACCTCTTCAAATATATGCGGCTTAGAAATTACTCTAATAGCATGCACAGAAACCCAAAGGAGGCATCAATCTTAGAACAGGTAGAATGGGAAATATTGGGGGCCAGGACCCAGAAGAAGGGTTTAATAGGAAGAGCAGTAAAGCTGGATAGGCAATTTTCACACATCAAACTCGGAAAACTCGGGACTTCCTGTGACATCATGCCCTAAGGAGCCGTCTGGATCTTTAGCTCCATCTCCACCAAGGCCTAAAATATGCTAATAAATAAATAAAGACCTCACTTCTACTCAATTAACAGTGGAATAACTTTGGAATGCCTAGGAGGAAAAAACTAGACTCCCAGAAAGCGCAACTACAAATACAAGGAGTAGAAATGGACGGAGGTGGCTCAGACAGCGATAGCTCTCAATTTTCAGAAAGAAACAAATGACTAAGAGAAGATGGACTGAAAAAAGCCCAGCCATCCAGACAAATGGATATCGTACTGCAAGAGTTGAGAGACTTTAGAAAAGAAACACGCTCCACCTTAATAGCACTTAGAACGACTTGGGGAAAATGGAGAAAAGACTCGAGAGTGTGGAGGATAAGGCCACTGTCACCTACTCATGAGTAGATACAGTCAAATGAGTCATCGTTCAAATTCACCACACTATTAATGACTTGCAAGATCGGGCTGAGGATGCCGAGGCTACAAGCAGGCGAAACAACCTATGGATCAATGGATTCCCTGAGGGCACTGAAAATAAAGATCCAATTGCCTTCTTACAACAATTCTTTAAATCAAAGCTAGATCTACCAGAGTCATGTACACTCGAGATGGACAGAGTGCATCGCACGTTAGGCCCTCACTCAAGCAGCAGACCTCGAACAATTTTGGTGAGATTCTTGCAATACTAACAGAAGGAATTAGTGCTACACAAGTCATGGCAACAGGGAGAGCTGACCTCTCCAGGACACAGGATCTATGTTGACAACGATTACCCCATTGCAATCGTAACAAGACGTAGGGCCTAAGCACCGATGCTAAAAAAGCTGAAAGAAGTGAAAATACTATTCAGGACACCCTACCCCTTGAGACTGGTGGTTCTTTTTGAGGATGGCACCAAAGCATATGAAACGGCGGAGGAGGCAGCTTTAGATCTCTCCAAAAACGGTGTAGAGGTAACGCTGGAACAGAAGCAGTCTGTGGCTTCGTTAGCAGCAAAACTGACACAGAGAACCTGGAACAGAATCCCCCAGAGAGAACAACGATGTAGAGAGGGAGCCTTTACAATACAACAGATCATCATGGGCATGAAAAAAGCCAGATCACAAATGGAGGATACTCAATCCAGGGAACTGGTGGCTAAATGACTGTTAAGATATGTTTCTTATTTTTCCGTGTCCTCTTGATGTTCCTTTGGAGGTCTGGGGTACCGGGGCTGATGGGGAGGTTTCCTTTGACTGGCCCTACCTTTTTCCCAGTTTGTTGGGCCGAACCCGGTTGACCACTTCTGTGGAGCTCCCCCCATAGCACCATGTAAGGCTGCATTGGAGAGATCTGAAGATACAGATAAGATACTGTTTGGGAGAACCCCCCCTTGTTGGTGTTGTTGTTATTATTATTAATAGCATAGAAGCAAGTTTAGCTATATGCTATACCAAAGGCAGGCCACCACCACCTGCTGACACGGTGGAATAAATGCCTTGGGGAGGCGTCTTCTTTTATGGGGCAAAATAATGGGGACTGATAAACATACTGTATACCTTCAGCCTATATGTACCCATCTTAACCACCTCATATTGTTGAGGAATAACTAAGAGGTCAGACTGCTTATTGTACAAGGCCTTGGTGGAGTAAGGGCCCTGACCACCTACCCCCTTACTACCCCCTACCCAGATGATAACGTTTGATATGAAGTCTATCTAAATAGATACCACCACATTGTGGCACCTTTGGGAACTGATAGCTTATTTGCCACCAGTTCAATGGAAGCCCATAGAAGTTTGGCAGTCCTTGCCCTGTTAGCGATGGACTGTAACATTGAAATGTTTCGATTAATGTTAAAAGTTGAATGTAGCCAGTTAGAGGGAATTGTCCCTCACCATTTTATATACAGGCAGTCACAATTCACACAAGGGAAAAGGAGTTCAGACAGTATTTTGAAAGAATGGAAGGCCAGGAGAGGCCTGTTAACAAATCATCTTGTCAGATGGCCAAAATACCACTTTGGATTTTTTCTTTGAATGTTGACAGACTAGGCAGTCCAATAAAAAGGGCTAGAATGATTTCCGGGTTTAGGAAGGCACAAGCTGGAATAGTGTATATGCAGGAGACTCATATGAATGCAAGTGAGCACAAGAAACTGGCCAGGGGAGGATACACGCAGGTGTTTTCTTCTGCCTATACAAAAGGGTGGAAAAGAGGGGTGGCCATACTAATCTCTGCCCATACTCCCTTCCAAACTACCCATGAATGGGCAGATTCAGAGGGGCATTTAGTAATAGTGCAAGGTCTATTACAAGATGAAGCAATTACCCTGGCGATCGCCTATTTTCCACCGGGATCCGCCTTGCAAACGATTAGGCATTTATTAAACAAAAGTGGTTCAACTGACTAAAGGCACTCTTATTTTGGCCGGTGACTTTAATATCCCCCTAAATCCACATCTAGACACCACTAAAGGAGCGAAAGGCAAACAACCAGCTCCATATAAATTTTTCAAACGATTTGTACAAGAGATGGGCTGGATTGACGTATGGCACACCCTCCACCCTAGACTCAGAGGGTACTCTTATTATTCCGCAGTACATGGATCCTACTCTAGATTGGATCACTGTTATACACAAAAAGAAAACCTGGAGATAATAGTGGAAGCTGCTATGGGAGATATGGTAAGCTCAGATCATGCCCCGGTGATTACAAAATGGGAACTGGGTATGGAGAAAAGGAATACAATTTGGAGGTTTAACCCATTTTATCTTAGAGACACTCACTTTAGGGAGTTTATAGAAGAAAAAATTCAAAAGATCCTTCAGGATAACTCAGACCCCGAGACTTCCCCTTCAATGTTATGGGATACTGTGAAAATGATACTCCGTGACCACCTAATCAAGTACACTGCAATGCTGAAAAAACAGCACAGTGAAAAACAAACCCATTTAGAACAGACACTCCACTTTCTTCAACTGGTACATCAGCAAGGAGATGACTCAATATTGCCCCAGCTAAAAAAGACCAGACAGGAGTTGGATACCTTAGTAACCCACAATACTGAGATTGCATTGGCCTTTCTTAGGCAGCAATATGGGGAAACAGGGCCTAGAGCCACACACTTGTTGGCATACAGACTACGCAAACAGAAGCGCCTTACCACTATAGCCATAATTAAGGACCCAAATACTGGATCCCGATATATGAAAACCAACCAAATTTCATAGGCCTTTTGTGACTATTACAAAAAAATTATACTTTCCGGATCACCCCTCAGACCCTAGGGATACCAATGAATTCCTTGCTCCCCTGAATCTCCCACAACTGTCTAATGACCAGCAGGAGGCTTTGGTCTCCCTAATCTCTAACACCGAGATATTGCTGTCCATCTCGCGGGCGAAAACCATGAAGGATCCGGGCCCAGATGGGTGTGGGGCAGTATTTTATAAAAAATTTGTGCTGCAGGTGGCCTCTCTTCTTTTCCAGGCTTATAATGGAATTCTGCAAGGACAGATTGATCCCCCACCCAGTTGGTCATATGTGGTGATGTCACTGATCCTTAAACCAGGCAAAGACCCTCAGCAGTGCTCCTCTTATCACCCAACTTCAGTCTTAAATATGGACTATAAACTTTTCATGTCCATTATGGCCAAACTATTGGATGCAGTGTTACCAGACATAATCAATATTGACCAAACCGGATTTGTAAGTGTCTGATCTACTACGGACAATATAAGAAGAGCTCTGCACCTGGTGCATGATATGAAGTCACAACCAATCCCCTCGGTCCTTCTCAGCCTTGATGCTGAGATGACTTTTGATAGGGTTTCATGGCTCTTTTTATATACTGCCATGGAGAGGATGGGGTTCCCTGTAGCATTCACCTCCTTAATTAAAAACATGTATTCACATACTTATGGCTGTGTAAAGGTCTCTGGACATCACTCTTGGCATTGTTCTCTTTTTAGGGGAACAAGACAGGGAACAATGTCACCAGGCTTATTCGCCATCTTCATTGAACCATTGGCTCAAGCCATCCGGTGTTCCTCCCAAATAGAAGGCCTACAAGCAGGGCGATCAGAACATCGTGTAGCCCTATATGCGGATGATGTGTTGCCTTTTCTTTCCAACCCGGAACAATCGACCCTAACTGTTTTTAGAATATTGGAATAATTTGGAGCTTGCTCAGGATATAAACTGAACATCAATAAAACTGAAGCACTAACCTTTAATTTTTCCCCTCCGGAGACCTTCGCACAGGCATACCCCTTTTGCTGGGACTTAACCAAACTAAAATATTTAGGTGTCTACCTTACTCATAAGGCGACGGATATAGAGAGGATTAATTATTCCCAGTTTCATATCAAACTCCAATCAGACCTGGAAAGGTGGAAAGTACTCCCGCTAAATCTCTCTCAGAGAATAGAGGTCATAAGGATGGTAATTCTCCTCAGAGCCTTATATATATTTCAAAATATCGCCATATATATCCCAGCCAAGATGTTTCACTGCTGTAATAAATTTGATTAGTAGATTTGTCTGGGCAGGGAAATGCCCTAGAATAAAATTTCTCACCCTAACCCTTCCTAAGAAATTAGGAGGACTGGCCCTCCCTGACCTTAATTACTACCAATGGGCAACACATATAACACATATGCTGAGATGACTTATTAGGGGTAAAATCACACACTGGAATGCAATTGAAGAGGGCCTTGTCCCCACTAGGAGC
Source organism: Neoceratodus forsteri (assembly GCA_016271365.2). Classification (NCBI taxonomy): domain Eukaryota; kingdom Metazoa; phylum Chordata; order Ceratodontiformes; family Ceratodontidae; genus Neoceratodus; species Neoceratodus forsteri. The sequence goes on along the minus strand of JADMNL010000027.1, from coordinate 259,417,609 downwards.
CTAATTGATATAGCCATGTATTGTTCCCCCTTCCCTCCCCTCCTGGAACAAGAGTCAAAAAATCCATGGATTCTCCACCAATTGAAAACCTGGAAGGCAATTAAAAGGC